>CAUYON010206526.1:0-31775 GCA_963573935.1 Arctocebus calabarensis | reverse complement strand
ATCGCCCTGGGTAGAGTGCCGTGGCGTCACACTGCTCACAGCAACCTCCAGCTCTTGGGCTTAAGCGATTCTCTTGCCTCAGCCTCCCTAGTAGCTGGGACTACAGGCACGCGCCACAGCGCCCGGCTATTTTTTTGTTTTGCAGTTCGGCCAAGGCCGGGCTTGAACCCCCCACCTTCAGTATATGGGGCCGGCGCCCTGCTTGCTGAGCCACAGGAGCCGCCCTTCTGTCTCTTTTTTTTTTTGAGACAGAGCCTCAAGCTGTCACCCTGGATAGAGTGCTGTGGCATTACAGCTCACAGCAACCTCCAATTCCTGGACTCAAGCGAGTCTCTTGCCTCCGCCCGCCCCAAGCAGCTGGGACCACAGGCGCCCGTCACAACACTGGGACATTTTTTGGTTGCAGCCATCATTGTTGTTTGGCGGGCCCAGGCTGGATTCGAACCCGCCAGTTCAGGTGTACGTGGCTGGCGCCTTAGCCCGCTGAGCCACAGGCGCCGAGCCTGTCTTCTGTCTCTTAACAGGGTCTCTCTTTCCTTGTCACAATATCCACCCCATCTTCTTTGAGGGATGGGGGGACCATTGACCCTTTGAGGTCTGACCTGAATCTCCCGGAGGGGCTAGATTGCAGGCAGCAGGACGGCTTCATGCGCCTGACCATGCTGGAGAGTGGGGTTGGAAGGGGTGGGGAGGACTGACTTTTCCCCTTCTGGTCCCAGTGGGGGGCGGCTCAGGATGGTGAAGAGACCCCTGCATGGGGTTGGCTGTCAGTGACTGGCACCAGCACCCATTTGTCACCCAAGCCAGAAGCCCAGGTGATCCCTTAGGTGGCTTGCTGTCCCCCACCTGCTCACATCCAATTCATCATCTGGTCCCACCATCAATAGCCTTCGTGTCTGCTCTGCTTCTGCCACTGCCTCTGTTCAGCGCAGGTGATGTCAGCTCTCAGGTGGACAACTACAACTGCTCTCTCTCGTCTACTTGTCTCCAGTTTGAATCCAGCGAATCCGCTGTCCCTACTCGAGCTTATCTGACTTTTGTAAAATATAGATCTGACTCTGCAATAGTTCTTTTTCAGGTGAAGGACAAATTTCTTAGCCATTCCTGATCTGCCCCTGGGTTACCTTCCTTGACTCACCACTCATGACTCCCTGGTACCTTTCAACACTTCTGTTTCTGTTGCTGGGGCTAAGACCCACTCGTCTTTCAGGTCCCAGGTCAGACCTTGGAGGACCTCCCCTTCCTCTGTAGAGGGAAGAGCAAGGCAGTTGTTAACGGCACAGGCTCTGAAGTCAGATTGACCATGTTCAAATACCAGTTTTGCCATTTACTGGTTGCACAATCTTGAATAAGTTATGTAACCTCTCTGGGGCTCAGGGTTTTTTTTGAGACTCACTATGTCACCCTCGGTAGAGTGCTGCAGCGTCATAGCTCACAGCAACCTCTAACTCTTGGGCTTAAGTGATTCTCTAGTCTCAGCCTCCCAGGGAGCTAGAACTACAGCTGTCCGCCCCAATGCCTGGCTATTTTTTTGTTGCGGTTGTCATTGTTGTTTAGCAGGACCAGGCTGGGTTCAAACCCTCAGCCTCAGTGTATGTGGCCGGCACCTTAACCACTGAGCTATGGGTGCTGAGCCTCAGGTTTTGGTATTTGCTTTATAAAATGAGGATTAGAATAATCTTACCCACCTCATAAAATTGTATGAGGATCGAATAAGTTAATGTACATAAAGTCTATAGAACATTATCTGGCACCCATAAACACGATGTTTTAGTTACTATAATTGTTGTCATTATTGTTTTGTTATTTTCTCTTCCAGTTTGAGCTTAGGTTCCTCCCACATTATCACCCTATTCTAGCACTTACCACGCTATGTCATATCATCTCCTCTTACTTGTCTTCCTGTGAGCTTTTCCTGCACTGAACCCAAATGATCAGCATGGTGCTTGGCACAAAGGACATGATCAAAACACAATGCTTGACTTAGTGGATGAATAAAAAGCAAGTAAAACAAAGTGGAAGGAGGAGATAAGAGGGAGAAATAAATTGAAAACAAACACTGTAGATGTCTTTGTTATGCTCCCACAATGATACACTCATGTCCTCCATGCTACCAGCAACGGGAGCTCCCTTTCTTCCTGGCACAGCTGAGCAATCATCAGCTACCCGCAGGCCCTCGTCTCTCCTTGATCCACTGTTAGGAGTGATCAAGGGGTGATTCACTCACCAAAAAGTCATCTCTTCCTTTTTTATCCTATTGTTTCTTCTGGGTTCATAGTTGTTGTTAGGATCACAGAAGGAGGATTTCTGGATAAGTGAAGAGTTAAAAATAGATTGACTTCTCAAGAGCATGGCTGACCAGGCCCCGATTACAGAAAACCAGTATGATTAATGAAGAACAGGCACCTAAGATTCCATTAGCAAGTCAATGTTGGCAGTGGGAGCAGCAGGGAAGTCACTTAAACACCTGTGCTCATGGTGCCATCTGGATGATCCTCGTCTATCATGGCACGTATCTGCAGTGACATGACTGCTTACAAAGAGAATACATGGCTGCTTCTTTGGTGCCTTCAAAGAAGGGCCTGGATGCAGTTTGAAAAGGCTCTTGTAGAGTTACATTGGGTGAGACAGTTTCCAGATGCTAACCATGGTATAGCCAGTGGGAAACACTGGAATCACTCAACTTTTCTTTCAACAAACATTTATTGAGTATAAAGTGTGTTCCAGGCACCATGATAGGCTGAGAAGGTCTCCAAATGAGTATCACAAGTTCCTTCCATTCAGAAGCTCACAGCCAGGTAGGAAAAGCAATCAGAAACGCCGTCACTGGCTGCTGTGCAGAGGGGTCACATCTTACTCAGATTTAGTCCACAGTCAGCATAGAAAGTGAAATGCCAAAGGGTCCAGAATATCACCCCATCAACAACTCTGTGCATCAAAATCTAAATAACTCCCTTTGGTTTGTATTTCAGCTAGAATTTCCTTTAAACATATTGTAAAATAAGGCAAAGGTGTATTTTGTAGGGGATGGGCAACAAAAAGATGTTTTTCTCTTTCTTCTCTTTCTTCTTTTCTCACTTTCTGTTTATTGAGCCTGTGCAGTTACATTTATGCAAGTTAAATGTGCAGGTATTGCAGCCCCTTAACTATTCCTCCAAATTAAAGTTTGCTTGAATATATAAAGTGCTTTTCAAGCACAGAGGACACATGTTTTAACTCTGCACAGAGGAGGGATCATTCTAAGTGGTGGAGGGGTAAGAGCTTCCTGAACATGGGGAACATCATGGCACAGGCCTGTTGCCATGGAATAATGTGGCTTATTCAGGGAATGATCTAGAGTTTATGTCTGGAACAGGGATGGGGGCAGTGGAGACCAAGAAAGAAGCAAAATGCACCCCATCACCAGCACAGCTGGGGAACATGGACATGGTGTTCACTCCCTGCCAGCCCTCACCCTCCACCCTCCCTGTCTTCCTTGGCCACTTCCCTCCACTGCTAACTACTTCCTGAAATGGCCAGATATTTTATTCTCTGTTCCAGTTGCGTGGTGCTGGCTCTGACTCACAGAATGTTGTTTTCTAGTTGGAGACAAGGATGTGTTTCTATTTCTTAAGCCTCTTTTCAGCTAAGGATGAGCAAGTAATTTGGAGACATTAAATTCCTACTAAGCTCTATATTGGCCCTAAATGTAGGTGGGTCTCACGTTTCTATTGCGTACTTAGACTGTGGCCCAGTTACCCTCAGGGAGCCCAGGAACCAGGATGGGAACCCTGTCCACGAGCCTGGATAGGAATCTAGATGGTGTTCCACCTTCTGCCTTGTCATTCAGACCAGGAAATGGATACATCCAGGGACCATGGAGATATTGATTTCACCTCCCTGGAAAGAAAGGAAAAGTGATTTCCATATCTAGATGCCTCTGGAGAAATCAAAGAAGTGATAGTGAAATGTCTGTACTGGAATTTCTTTAAGACAACATGTACTATACCTAAAGCCTGAAGAGATATTTTATCAGTTAGAATTAGGTCAGGTCACATAGAACAAAGAAACTAAAATACCAATGTTTTAAGCAAAATAGGAATATATCTTTCTTTTAAATATAAGAAGTCTATTGTAAACAGTCCAGGGCTGGTATAGTCATGCAAACTGTCAGGGACTCAGATTTCGGTCTTAATACTTTGTTACCTTCTGTGTGTGGCTTCCACCCCATCGTTTTCAGTGGCTGCTCAAGCTCCAGCCATCACATCCACATCTAGAGCAGAGGAAGAAAGAAAGGAATGATGAAGGAGGAGCAAAGACAGCACTTGACAATTACCTTATAAGGCAATTTCCTGACAGTTGCCATATATGTATATCACTTCTACTTACAGCACATTGGCCAGAACTTAGTGGAAACCAGGAAATACAGCCATTTCTCCTGTCTGCATGAGAATAAATACGATGGTAGGCAGCTTGCAGCCACAAATCCAGCAAGATCCCAGCGCTGTCCCTGTGATCAGAGTTGACACACCCTTGCCTCTCCCCTGTCATTGGTAGCAAAGAGGTCTGTGCCTCAGAGAATCAGGTAACAGTGACAGGGGCCCCTCCAGACTGTCATTAAACCCCACAGCTCCTACTCGTAAGGCCTGATGGCTATGATCTAATTCTCACTGGTTCTTATTTAAATGCTGGGGAAAGGAGTGGTCGACTCAATCTGCCACCACACTAGCCCTTCAAGCTTCTTAAACCCCCTGACACGGACAAAACCTGCCTCTAGGAGTCCTCTCCACATACCTGTCACTTGTCCCAGGCAAAGCCATAAATGTCAGGGCTCTCGAAAAACTGCTTTGTCAGATTCCCGATTTCCCCCCAGACTCTCAGGTGTTTGGGTGCTACTTCAGAGGCACCTGGCATCTTCTTGAACAATCATGAGCGTGACTTTCCTCTGCAAGTGGACAGAACACGTATGAGTGGTCATCTAGGAAGCAGCAGGGAAGGAGAAGGAAGAGCGGCTTGTGCAGAGAAGAACCGAGCAGAGAGGAGGAAGGAAATGTGTGGGCGGCCCTGCACAAATATGCGAATGAGTCTAGTTTCCTTCCAGCCTTTCCCTATCTTTGGATACGATCCCTTTCACTTGTTCTCATGTCCACACCCCTTGGAGCCACCACCCCGAGGGTCCTTAGCATTGCCATGACCAACATTCCTTTTGTTGGAATCAAAAGAAACATCCGCTGAATCGTCTTGAGGGACTCACATAAACAAGCACGCTTAAATAATGGCTAGAAAATTGTAGGCTCTCAAAATATATTCTATTTGCCCACTCTCCCCAACAACTCTCATAAGCTTATTCATATCTGTAATGATTAAGAGAGGAATGCCTCTTAATGTAAATATGTAGCCGTGGTCCTTCACTCCTGGTTCATTTCTGCTTTCACATGTCTCAATGTAAGTATGGGGCCATATTTACATTGTAAGAGAGATTTCTAAGCCCAAACTCAAAGAAATATTAATCACCTTCAGTGGAATTAGCAAAAGGAAACAAATTGGGTCGGAAGAGCCCCTGCAGGGCTGGGGTGAGCTTCCAGGGCCCCAGCAGGAAGTGGGGAGAGGAGGCATAACGCTCATTCCCTCCACCTCTCTGGCCTGTGTCCAGCCCAGCGTCTGCTCTGCGCTAAGGAACTAACATTAATGAATCAAAAGGCGACAGGAGGTTTAATGAAGGGTCACTCTACAAAGCTGTGGGTTAAGTTGAGAGGCCCAGGAAGGACAGTGAGCATACAGGGGAAATCCTTTTCTTTTTTGTTTTCATGGAGTTGGGGTCTCACTATGTTGCCCCGACTGGAGTGCAGTGGCTATTCACAGGTACGATCCCACTACTGATCAGCATGGAAGTTTTGACCTGCTCTCCAGGTTTTTGACCAGTTCTCCTAAGGCAACCTGTGGCCACCCCGCCTCCCCCTGCTCCCCTCCACCCTCCCAGGAGGTCACCATATTGATGCTGAACGTGGGGGGACACTCATTTGCCACAGTGCACTATAGCCGAGAACTCATGGACAGAAGCTGTCCTCCTGCCTCAGCATCCCGAATAGCTGGGACTGCAGCCATTGTGTCTAGGAACAATGTGGAAATCCTTACCACCTCTCAGCCTGAAGGGATGGAGTGGCCAGCTTTGCACAGAGCTGTGACCATCAGCGAGAGGCCCTTGGTCAGGAGCCATGGCATTTGGTAGAACAATATAGGCACCGCCCAAAGCACGCCTGGCAGGAGGGAATAAGTACCTGGACTCTCCTCCTCCCACCTCACGATGTTCCTCAGGAGCACCCACTGACTACACCCATAGGAAGCGGAGGGTACCAGGGAGCCTGAGAACCCGAGGGCAGGGTGGAGAAGGCAGAAGTGGACCTGGAGGACAAATGGAAAATGTAGCACAGTAGCCTTTAGAAGTCACACTGCAGACTGAGAGACAGACTGATGTGCACACGATTCTAATAAAAAGCAGTGAGATAGACCACAAGACCAGCAAGGTGACTTCACTGCGGGGAGAGGACCCCGCCCCTTGCCGCGGCTAAGGGAGATAAAGTGGGATCATTATCAGGACCACTCACCAGAGGATTTTAAAAGATTTAGGGATGAAAAAAACAAAATGGGACAGAGCGGAAAGGCAAGGTCATGAATAGAATGTATTACCTGACTCATTTTGTGACACTGTGGTGTTCACTGGCTGCTGACAGGTCCTTAGCATGGTCTGGAGGGCTTGGAATTCTTAGATCAGATATAACTATCTATCAAAATAACCCTCCCTTCCTCCCTCTGCTACCCTCCCTCCCCCTCTCGCTCTCCCTGGGGCAGGCTGTATGCAGGTGCTTTGCTCCTGGTTGATTTCTGCTTTCACATGATGCTGCCTCTTCCTTCCTATCCTGTCGACTAGCCTTTCCCAACCCTTTTGGAGGGAGACTGTTGCTTGGGGAGTAACCATTATTACTTAGTGAGGTTTAAAGGTTTTTGACAGGAACAGTGGTGTGGACAGAGGAGGGGAAGGAAAAGTTGGGGTCCTGGAAATCCCAGGTAAAGGCTGCAGAGAAATAGGGAAGGGGCCTCTCTGGGAGGGAAATGCATTGAAATAGCAGCTCTTATCTCTGCCCTTTCTCTGCTTCCATTAGGAACAGGTGCAAAGGTGGTGGAAAAACTACCTCCCCAGTTGGAGGCAAAGCCTTCTCTCAGCTCACTTGACCCAGAACTGACCCTTGCAGAGATTTACACTCGGAACTCAGCAGTGCACAAGATCCATTCAAGTAGTCCTGGAACCATGAAGCAACGCAGACAACCCCGGACACGTGGCATGAATTCCTGGCGGTTGTCCTTGCCAAATGCCTCCTTCACCCTGTCTATAGGGACCTGCCTGTTTATTATTTATCGTTCCTTCATTCTGCCGGTGGTCAGAGACCTGATTGCATCACCCTTCGGAGAGCTATTTTTCAGTCTGTTCCTTCTCTGTCCCTGGGAGCCACCTGGCCTCCCTCTAGATTCCTGTTTTTACTGAGTGGCTACTGTATGCTAGACAATGCATCTTTTTGCTTTTACAGCCTCTCCTCCCTTCCCCAATGAGCCTTCAGGTATCCTCAGAGTCTCCATCTTGTCCTCCATTTGTGACAGCATGGTGGTTAAGAGCCTGGACGGCAGACTGCCTGGTGCAGAGATCTGCTCCTGCCGTCACCAGCAATGTGATTTTGGACAAGCTACTTCACCTTGTTAAGCCTTAGTTTTCTAATCTGTAAAATGAGAATGATAATTGTTTGGATCTTGTAGTATTCTTGTGGAAATTGTTATAAATGAGTCAATATGTGTCAAATGCTAGGCCCCACAGCTGGCCCATTTTGCGTTCTCAGTAACAATATACTTTTAGTGTTCTCATTGTGGGGGTTATTATTATCAGGACATAGTGTAGTCCTCTGTGGAGTATTGCGTGCTGATTTCATCTATGAATTGCTTTCTATGATTGGCTATAAGCATAGAGAAGACAAAACAATTCTCAGGTCTATCTTTCCATAAAACTCCTTTTTCCCAAAACAGGTCTAGGGTGGTTTCCCACATCATTAAAGCTTCTTCTAGAGCTTCCTCGTAATCGGTGAACCAACTTATTTTAGCATTAAAGTCCTTAGAAATCATTAGCTCATGTAGGGTATTTATTGGATGAAGAAAAAGAGAGAGAGAGAGACTTACAGATTATGATCACATCAAGAGTGGGGGCAACCTAGATTAGAAACCATTTCTCTTAGATTCCAGTGCAACATGTTTTCTGCCCCACCAGGATTTCTTGTGTCTTTCTACCTACCAATCTTTAATCCTTATCTATCAATTAATCAATTATCTATGAATCCTTATCTAATCTAGCTCATCTATTTGAGTCTTATTCCCCTAAATTAAATTTTCAGATCCCCCGTTTGTAATAGTGACAGCTGAGCTGCTCAGGCTTCAGGGGAAGCAGGGCCTAGCTCCCTGCCCACTGGCTGTCCCTTTGCCCTCTGCAGCAGCCCTCAGCCCGCCCACATTACTGCCTTATCAGCGCTGTGCATCTGTTTCTTTGACATGGTTTCCAACTTCGCTTTTCTAACCAGTTTTTCTGGAATGTAGAGTTCTCGAAGCTTTTCTGTCTTAAAAGGGGGTTGTCAACTAATGCTCTCCATATGATACACTGTAAAGGGAGAAGTTTTTAGACAGATGACCCCAAACTTTGGTCTTCCAAGGAGCCTGGAAGCCAGCCTGACTCTAACACTAGTCAAGGTTCTGTAGGATGGGAAGGACCCTGAAGCAAACAAGCCCACACCCCACTTTCATCAATCCAAATATTTCTGTCCTCAGCTTGCAGCACACCCAGGATCAAGTTCCAAAAATTCCATTTAATTTTCTTAGCTTCTATATTTACTTGGTTACATTTGGGCCAGAAGGGGCTGTGGCACCAAGATTTTACCAGGAAAAGGCTTGTTTTCCTGAACTGTGTCGTCCAATTTTGCAGACAGTATAGGTTCAGATAAGGTTGTGGGTCGCCCATTGATTCTTTCTACATGTTGTTCTAAAATGAACCCAAACACTGCCATCTTCTGAGATTCCCTAGTCAAACGGTGGCAATGACAAGGGGACATTCCTGATTCTAAAGCCAAGTTTTCCTAAAGTTCATCTCTTCTCAGCACTCTTTCTTCCAGCTGTGTACTTCTCTCTGCCTACAGGTTGGGAGCTTCTTTCTCTGGCCCCTGAGCAGCTTCTTGGAGGCCTCTGTGCCTACACTCTGGTTGTTCCCTGAGGTCAAGGAGAGGTTTTGGGGCGTTGCTTTCTTTCATAGCTTGCTTTTAAACCAGCATGCTCTGCCCAAGTCAATTGAGCCTTCCAATATAGGGGTTACAACAGGAACAATGTAGGTACTATTTCTCCTCTCTCAGTTTGCTGGGCTTGTGAGTGTGTGTGTGTGTGTGCATGCATGCATGCGTAAAAGGGGGAAGGCTAAGTTTAAGCAACCCATTATCTTCGGAGCTCCCTGAGATCAGGGAACATATCTCTCATGCTTAGTGCTATATCCTCTGGGCCTGCCACATACCTTGCACATAGTTAATACTCAGTAAATATTGGTTGAAGGAAAAATGAATGTCTGCCTTTCTGTATCAGTATATCTCTCCTGGAGTTCGAAAGTAAACTCACCTCTGAGATCCAGGACATAGATTGATTGTATCTGTGGAGGCTTGTCAGCAAAGAGACCAAGGATATATTTGGTATATTTCAGGGGATGCTATGAGTTCTTAATGTGTAAAATGATCCCATACTTCATGGCTCAACAGTCCAATTTTTTATATAGATGTCTATGGGCTTGAGTGTTATTTGTTCAGCAGCAGATCTGTATGAGAATGCTAATGTTCACCTTGGGCTTGTTGGTGAGATTGAACAGCAAAGTTTGAGGGGAATAGCACTGTTTCTGGAGCCAGAATGAGTTCTAACCTTGACTTCACCATTTACCATCTGTATTATTTAAGTAAATTATTTTATTTCTCTCAGTGGGCTTCCTTATCTGTAAAAGGGGGATAATAAGACCTACCTCTCAAACTCATGCACATTGAGTGCTATTGAGTTTGTGAGCTCTCCAGCCAGGCACTAACACACAGAGACACTCAACAAATGAGGTTTTTTTCCCCATTCTCTTCTCCTTCCTAAAAACAAGGTCCTGAGGAAGAAGACGGGATTGGGGTGGGAGTGAGGGTTTGGGGAGGTGGTGGTAACAACAGTGGGTGGTGAAAAGAAATCTTCTTATGGATAAAAAATTCATCTAGGATAAGCCCCATTGACTAATATTCCCTGATTGGCATGTAAACCAAGTAAATAGGGAAATATAATTTTTTCTAATTATCTTATTAATATTTTAGCTAAACAACTTAACAGGTTTTATACAGTGCCTTTGTGAAAATTCAAAAAGGTACCTTCACTGGGGTTATCATCACTCTGGGCTCATGGCCTGACATTAGACTGTGCTTTTGGGAACAGGTGAGAAAGTGCCATTTTCTCTGGGCAGATGCAGCTCTGAGCTGGGATGCACAGGTGCACAGGAAACGCATAGGCCCAGAGATCAATTCTCATTTGTCCCCTAGCCACTTGGCCCTGTGCAGTGAACTACCTGCCCAACCACATGACATGTGCCTGCCACTCCAAGAGATAATGTGTAGTCACTGGGCTCAATCTTGGGCTCAGTCATTAAATATAGTAAAAATTTGTGGGGAAAAATTCACTATTTAAGTCAAAAGACCTGGCTCAAATTATTTCCACTACTAACTCTGTAACCTAGAGCAGGCTAATGAGATAGGTATACATTCCCAACCCCACTCTCTCCACCTATAAAACAGTGATAATAACACTGTATTTGTAAGTTATGGCTGCATAAGAAATTACCTAAAATTCAGCTGCTTACTAAAAGAATAAGGATGTATTATCTCACACAGTTTCTGTGGGTTGGTTCATGGTGAGGATGTTGATGAGTCAATTAATAGAGTACAACATATCAATAGGAAGAAAGCCAAAAAGATCATGATCATCTCAATAGATGCAGACAAAATTTGACAAATCCAAAACTCTTGATAAAAGCACTCAGTAAACTAGGACTAGAAGGGAATATCCTCCACCTGGCGAAGGTGAAAAACCTACAGCTAATACCATATTAATGGTGAAAGACCGGATACTTTCCCCTAAATATCAGAAACAAGACGAGAGTGTTGCTTTTGACACTTATATTCAGCATTGCCTTAAAGGATATAGCCAGGGTAGTTAGACAAGATGAAGGAATAAAAGCCATCCAGATAGGAAAACCATCTCTATTCACAGATGTCATAAACTTGTAGGTAGAAAATCATAAGGAATCCACCAAAAAGCTTTTTGAACTAATAAATGAGTTCAACAAGGTTGCAGGATACAAGATAAATGTACAAAAATACATTGTATTTCTATACATTTGAAATGAACAATCCAAAAATCAAATTAAGAAATCAATTCTATTTATAATAGCTTAAAATAAAATACTTAGGAATAAATTTAATGAAAGAAGTGCCAAATTTATACTCTGAAAAACTACAAAGTATAATTGAAAGAAATGACATAAGCTCTAAATAAATAGAAATCATACCATACTTGTGGATCATAAAACTTAATATTTTAAAAATGGCAATATTCCCCCAAATGACCTGTAGGTTCAATATAATCTTTATCAGAACCCCAACTGATTCCTTGGTACAAACTGACAAGCTGACTAAAAGCCATAAAAAATTTGCAAGGAATCAGAATAGCCAAAATAACCTTGAAAAAGAAGAACAAAATTGGAAGACTCACACTTCCTGATTTCTATACTTAATACAAAGCAATAGCAATCAAGACAGTGTGGCAGTGGCATATAGACTAGTGAAATAGAACCAAGAATCCAGAAACACCCACAAACATGACTATGGTTGACTGATTTTTGGCAAAGGTGCCAAGATTATTCAATGGGGGAAAGACGAGTCTTTTAAAGAAATGCTGGAAAACCTGAATATCCACATGCAAAAGAATGAAGTTGGATCCTTACCTCATACCATGTACAAAAATTAATTCAAAACGGCTTGGCGCCTGTGGCTCAATGGGCTAAGGCGCCAGACACGTACACCTGAGCTGGCGGGTTCGAATCCAGCCCCCGGGCCCGCCAAACAACAATGACGGCTGCAACCAAAAAAATGGCCGGGCGTTGTGGCGGGCGCCTGTAGTCCCAGCTACTTGGGAGGTGGAGGCAGGAGACTCTCTTGAGCCCAGGAATTGGAGGTTGCTGTGAGCTCTGATGCCACGGCACTCTACCCAGGGCGACAGCTTGAGGCTCTGTCTCAGAAAAAAAAAAAAAAAATATATATATATATATATATATAATGCTAGGTAAAAGAAGCTGTCAGACATAAGAGGCCACGTTGTAATATACAATTTATTTGAAATTCACAGTATGACAATTTGGGCTGGATGATGAAATACCTATCCTCGATGAAATTCCCAGAAAAGGCCAATCCCTAGGGACAGAAAGTAGACTAGAGTTGGGAGATTAGAGAGAAGGTGCAGAGATGGGGAGTGAGTGCTAATAAGTACAGGATTTCTTTAAAAAATGATAAAAAGGCTCGGCGCCTGTGGCTCAGCGGGCTAAGGCGCCAGCCATGTACACCTGAGCTGGCAGGTTCAAATCCAGCCCGGGCCTGCCAAACAACAATGACGGCTGCAACCAAAAAATGGCTGGGCGTTGTGGTGGGTGCCTGTAGTCCCAGCTACTTGGGAGGCGGAGGCAAGAGACTCGCTTGAGCCCAGGAATTGGAGGTTGCTGTGAGCTGTAATGCCACAGCACTCTAACCAGGGTGACAGCTTGAGGCTCTGTCTCAAAAAAAAAAAAAATGTCGGGGCTACATATTAAGTGGGAACTCAATTGAGTGAGTAAATGAATGAATGAATTTCTCTGCAATATGAAATCTAGCTTTCAAGATTCCCCAGTGATTGCATTATAGTTCCTATTTTCTGCATGGGCTTGGTGGCAGCATATTAATAACTGAGAGTGTTGATTAATGGATTACTCTTAACTTGAAGAGAAGTTGCAGGAGCATTCCCAGCCTTCTGTACTTAGCTTAATCCTATGCAACTGTTTTGCCTATAATTTGATCAAAGTGCAATTCTCATTCCCGCCAAATTTGGAAATGACTCAAAGTGGTAATTTTTCTCTCTCTCCTTCCCTCCCTGTCCTCTGCGACCAATAGGGCAGGTCTGATCTTTAACAGGAAAATGAGAACTAGAGATTCTATTGCTGTTTTATGGATTTACAGGAACAAAATAGAGAAAGGGTAGGTGGTATAAGGAGGAGGGAAGGAAAAAGTAGCGGGAAATAAAAGGAAGAGGGGACTGGGGAGTGCGAGAAAGGAAGGAAAAAAACAAAGTTGTAAACAAGGGGAGAAAGGACAGAGGAAAGTAGGCAGTGAGGATGGAAGGAAGGAAAAAAGGAAGAAGGGGAAAGAAAATCAGGAGATGAGAAATAAGCAAGAGAAGACCCTCAAAACACAAACGGGCTGGTGATTGCTGAGAATGGAACCTTGATAAGGGTCCTGGGCAAGGGAGAGGGCCCCAGACAGGGTGTTCCTGTCACACTGGAAGGAACAATAAGGAAGAGACAGTAACTTTGTCCTGTCCTCCTACAGAGGCCTGAGATGGGATAAAAGGACAGAATCTAAGAAGATAGCTGTTTGATAGTCTTCAAACAATAGGAGCTATTGAAAAATGTAATGAAATGTCTTGAGCTACCAGTGTCGACCAAGTTTTATAAATTATTACCTACCCAAGCCTCAAGGTTGGTGAAGGAACCTCTCCCTGGCCTAGATGATTACCACAGCAGTTCTAATGTAGGCAGAAAAATACTTGGTGCTCTCGTGTATTTACGATGAGGTGCTCTAGATGACACAGTGACTAAAAATTCAGTGAAGAGGAAATTTAGAGGAAAAGAAAGAGAAAGGAAGAGACTCAGAGGACAAAAGGAGAAGGATTCATTTTTTTTAATTTAAATATTTACTTATGGCTGAACGGGGATACAATGATGAGTTAAAATAGAGAGTCTTCCTGTTTTTATATTACATACCCAGTCTAATAGTGAAACAAACATTAAATATTTCATCTGATGAATGCATAAACACTAACTGAGATAACAGTGTAATAAAAGTGTTTTTGCAGAATATCTAACAAGAGAACTTAATTGGGAGAGTAGACGAGGATGTGCCTTGGCTCTGGCTGCGACAACAAAAGACCATACACTGGATGGCTTAAACTATGGGCATTAATTTCTCTGGAAGGTGGGGAAGTCCAAGATCAAGTTGCCAGCAGATTAGGTGTCTGATGAAGGCCCTCTTCCCGGTTTTCAGATGCCACCTTCACACAACAGAGGGAGCCTCTCATCTTCTTGTCTCCTTGTAAGAACAATGATCCCTTTGTGGGGACCCCATTTTCATGACCTTATCTAACCCTAGATACCTTTCAAAAGCCCTACCTCCTAACCCGATCAATTGAGAGTTAGAGCTTCAACATATAGACTTGGGGTGATACAAACATTGAGTGCCTAACAGGATGGGAATCAGGAAAGATTTCCCTGAAGACGCAGGCCCTGACCTGAGATCAGGAGGATTTCAGAAAGAGGATGCAGATGGGCCATGTTCTTGTAGCATGAGAGATCAAGGGCCCTTGGCAATACAGAAATGCCATTGTGCATGGGACACAGACAGGTCGGATGAGGCTCAAGAGATGAACAGGGCTGCATCATCGCTGCAGTAACAAGCAGGGTCATTTTATGTAATAAGATTCAAACCACAATCATCCTTTCTTTTCCTTGTGCAACCAATTTATACTGAGAATTTCCTATGTCAGGTACCTGTTAGGCATTAAAAGTACACCAGGCATAGTAAGATAAGACTCCTTCCTGGTCTTCATGAAACTAAGAATCAAGAAGAATACGCAGATAGTTACACATTAAAAAAATAACAATAATGCAAAAATAACAAGTGTTGAAATAGAGTAGAGATAGCTTACACCTTCTGGAGGATGGGCATGAGTGGAGGCTTCCTAAACAAAGTCACATTTAAACTGAGACTGGAAAAAGACGTAGACTTTAGCAAGGTAAATAGAAATAAAATGTATTCTAGTTTGAGGACACAGGTATGCAGGCCCAGACGTGAGGGAGGCAGATAAAGTTCAGAAATAGCTGAAATAAAAAGTATAAAATCAGTGTCAAGAGAAGAACTGAAGATGTGAGTGATAGCTACACGATGAAGGGACCCATACTCATGGTAAACAGGACAGACTGCATCCTGACAGAACGGGGACTTTGCGAATTCATCCACAAGGAGAAAGCCAAGAGCTGGGAGCCCAGTCAGGGCACTGTAAGCACCATTCAGGTGAAAGTTGATGAGATCTGAATTATATTCTGGATAAGAGAGGAAAATGGAATTGGATGGGCTGAGACATATTTAGGAGAAAAAAGCCTTTAGACCAGGTAACTAATTAGCTAAGAAAAGTGTGTTAGGTAGAATAATAGCCACCCAAAGATGTCCATGGCCTAACCCCTGCAACCTATGAATGTACAAGGCTATATAGCAAAGAGAATTAAGGTTGCAGATAGAAGCAGGTTGCCAGTCAGAAAGAGAAAGATCATCCTAGAACACCTACAGGGGCCTGATGTAACCACAAGGACCCTTAAAAGTAGCAGAAGAAGGGAGAATGGAGAGACCCAGAGAAATGGCATTATGAAAACAACTTCGCCTGACCTTGTCTGGATTCACAGATGGAAAATGGTGGTCCATGAGCCAAGGCACTGTGGAACCCTCTAACAGCTGGAAAAAACAAGAAAGTAGATTCTCCCCTAGATCCTCCAGAAGACACGGAGCCCTATCAGCATCTTGATTTCAGCCCAGTGACACTCAGTTTAGACTTCTGACCTCCAGAAAAAATATGTGGTAAAAAGTTACAACAGCAATATGAAACTCACACAGAAAGAGGAGAGGTTAAGGCTGATGTCCAGGTTGGGTACTGGGCAACCATACATAATGGTGCTGATAGGAAACAGAGAGAGGAGAAGCAGGTGGAGGAGACAGATGTTGGTTCACTTCTAACAAGATATGAACACACTGATTTGGGAGTCTGTGATTCTGATCCCTGATAATTGTAGCTCTGTATTAGCAATGTAACTTTGAGAATCATTAACGTAGGTAATTATGACCTATGACCAAGTGGATGTGATTCATCCATAGGGAGAGAGTAAAATGAAGAAGGAAAAAAAAAGAAGGAAGAAAGGGGGGAGGAGAAAAAAAGAAAGAGAGAGAAGGAGGGAAGGAAAGGATATAGCATACAACCATGAAGAGAACCTTAAATTAGGAAATGGGAAAGAAAGAAAAGCTGAAGGGAAAAAAAAAGCAGCAGACAAGTTGGGAAGAAAACCCGAACGGTATGGCTATGTGAGGCAAATTTAGAACATTTTTCAGAAAGTGGGATCCTAAATACATATTACTATCGAAAGGGTTGAGGCAGCTAGAAACTGAGACACAACTAAACTCAGTGGGAAGGAGGCCACTGGCACTCTGGAAAGAGCAGGTGCAGAGGGGTGGTGGGCATGGGAGCTGGATTGGGGTGTGTTGGGGATGGGATGAGGAATAGTGTAATAACCCATAAAACGCACATTCTCAGTAGACAGCAAACACACACATGTGTGCACCACACGAGTGTTATTTTTTTTTGAAGACAGAGTTTCACTATGTTACCCTGCATAGAGTACTGTGGCATCACAGCTCACAGCAACCTCAAAGTCTTGGGCTTAAGCAATTCTCTTGCCTCAGCCTCCCAAGCAGCATGGACTACAGGCCCCTGCCACAATGCCCGGCTATTTTTTGTTGCAGTTATCATTGTTGTTTTAGCTGGCCCAGGCTAGGTTCAAACCTGCCAGCCTCGATGTATATGGCTGGCACCATAACCACTGTGCTAGGGGGGCCGAGACAAGTGTTCATTTCTTAAATTAGCAAACACAATTTGTGTTGTTGTTGTTGTTGTTTTGAGACAGAATTCTCACTATGTCACCCTTGGTAGAGTTCCATGGCACCACAGCTCACAGCAACCTGAAACTCGGGTTTAAGTTATTCTCTTGCCTCAGCCTGCCAAGTAGCTGGGACTACAGGTGCCCACCATGACACCCAGCTATTATTTTTTGTTGCAGTCATCATTGTTGATTTTAGCTGGCCTGGGCTGGGTTCGAACCCGCCAGCTTTGGTGTATGTGGCTGGCACCCTACACACTGAGCTATGGGCACCGCCCCACAAATTTGTTTATTTATTAAATTTTACCCAGTCATGGTGAAGGTTCAGGGAACAAAGGACTCTTATATGTTGATTGTACACCTTGTGTTATGTACTGAAGTCCTTGTCCCCAGTACTTCAGAATGGAACCTTGTTTGGAAACTATGTCTTTGCAGGTTTATTGTTCAAGTCGAGGCTATGAGGATGTGCCCTGATCTAATAGGCCTGAGTCGTTATAAAAAGAGGGAATTTGAACACAGATACAGAGGGAAGATGACGTGAAGAAACGCAGGGAGAATGCCATGTGAAGACGGGAGTTATGCTGCCATGGGCCAAGCATTGGCTAAAACTACCAGAAACTGCAAGAAGCAAGGAAGGACCCTTGCCTTCCAGGTTTGCGAGGAAGCGTGGACCTGACAATTCCAGGTCTTCAGACTTCTGGCCTCCAGACTGCAAGAGAAACTTCTGTTGCTCTAAGCCACCCATTTGTAGTACTTACTGTAGCTCTAGAAAACTAATACATTTTGCAAAATCTTGCTTCAGGAGTATGGAAATATGTATCAAACATTTTTAAAATGTTAATTTAGACTCAAATTCTATTAATTTAGACTCAAATTCTATTAATTTACTCTAATAAAACAAGAAGACTGGGGCGGCGCCTGTGGCTCAAAGGAGTAGTGCGCCGGCCCCATATGCCAGAAGTGGTAGGTTCAAACCCAGCCCTGGCCAAAAACTCCAAAAAAAACAAGGAGACTGTTTAACACCAAGGTTCATTGTAATAGACCCATAATAATGGAAAATTAGGAAAACCAATCAGAATAAGAAATGCACTGACTAAACCACATAGTCATAGTCTAGAAGACGATTACATGTGTTTAACACAATTAAAATGCCATTTTAGCAGGAAACGGATGAGACGGGAAAATGTTCATACTACATTTCTATGTGGAAAAGCAGGTTACATTCAGTGCAATATTATTCCGACTTTGTACTTTATGTGTTTATCTGAAGAATAATGGTAAACATTAGAGAAAAGCATAGATGGTATTTATTTTCATCTTCATGCTGCTCATTCCACAGTGAATATAATCAAGAAAATGGTAGCAAGATTTTTCAAAACGTATTTAATTAAACTAAGTGAGTTAACAACAATTTGGTTGACAGTAACGACTCTAGTTATCTATTATCTAGCTTATCTACCTCTTTATCTCTCTATGTTCTAGCTTCATTACTTACTGTATGTTCTTGGGCAAGTCCCTTTACTTTTTGAGCATCAGGTTAATCATCTGTAAAATGAGAATAAGAACTTTCCAATTTGGTTGTTGTGAGAACTGAATGAGAAAAAATGTACCCGTATTAGCACGATGCCTGCCAAATACTAAGTAGTCAGTACATGTTACCCATTATTATATGCCTCCTCCTTGAATTGGTTTATTAGGAATGAAAGATCAACGCCAACTTGCTAGAAAAGACAGTCCCTGTGAGTCTTAAATGTTCACAATTTGGAAGTGCTGTAAGGTGTCAAAATATTTGTTTCATTAGCTGAGTCCTAACACTTAGGGATCAGGAATGCAGCGTGGCAGATTTGAGCAGCTCATTCATGTTCACATTGTTACTTTCCTTTAAAAGTTATTATTTCAGTCTAAAATTTTTCTAGAAATGGAATAATAAAAGGCTATCCAGGTTAAAAATGTTTGATTACTACAGGATAAATGACAGCTGAAATATCATTGTCAACAGTTTCCCATTGTAATTCTTGCTGTAATTTCCTCCAAGTACTTTACAGGGAAAAAGCAATGAAAAACGCCTTTCTGCTCATTCACGGCTTAACAATAGGAAATTTTATTGCTGGTTACTTAAGATGGTCTGATATAGTCATCCTGAAAATCAATGGTTACCCAGTGCTATAGAACCAAATGCTGTGATTTCTAAAATAAAAATGGAAGCAAACACAAAGTGAGATTATTGCAGTTATTTCCTACTCTCCGTCTGATCACTTCATTTGCCTGCCATATGGCTCTCCCACAAGTGGAGAGCAGATAGTAATCTCACAAGCACATAAATATTTCTTAGTCATATTTTTTTTTAAAAGTTAGTTCTCACTTATTTTGCTATATTCTATCTTGCATTTTTAAAGTGTACAACATAGCATTTTGATGTATATGTCTATCAACAGTCAAGTAAATTAATCCCATAGTCAAGTAAATGAATAGATCCATCATCGCACATAGTTGGAAATTTGCTAAAAGATCAGATTTCTTTTTTGAGACAGAGTTTCACTATGCCACCATTGGTAGAGTGCTGTGGCGCCAAAGCTCACAGTAACCTTAAACTCTTAGGCTTAAGTGATTCTCTTGCCTCACTCAGCCTCCCAAGTTGCTGGAACTACTGTGAGTTTTAAATGTTCACAATTGGAAGTGCTGTAAGGTGTAAGTGCTGTAAGCGATCCTGTTTTTTGGTTGTAGTTGTCATAGTTGTTTGGCAGGCCCAGGTTGGGTTCAAACCCGCCAGCTCTGGTGTATGTGACTGATGCCCTAGCTGCTGAACTACAGGCACCCAGCCCATAATTTTAATATGAAAAATAACAGAGAAACATCTTACTGACCAATGATTTAGGAAATAGCTACCAAAGTAATAGCCAGGCCTACTCTAGCCCAGAGAAGAATTCTGCTTTTGTGGCAGGAATTGTTGCTGTCACTACTGTTTTATGATTACAACACCTTTAGAAAGGATATGTACCCTCTAGCCTGCCTCAGGCCCTGTCATACTGTCAGGCTCATCAAGGTCATGCTTCATGGATTTCCCTGAAAGAATCTGAGTTTGTAGCCCAATCTGGACTGAATTTCTTAAGGACACGCACCAGACCATCTTTCTTTCTCTGTGCTCAGTACCCAGCACAACACCGGCACTTCCTATTCCAAAGAAATCCTTGAATCGAAAACGGAACTGAGGGGAGGGAACCATGGCCTCTTCTCCAAAGGACAACTTGAATATCCATATCTATGAAAAATCCATATTTTGAATGAGAGAAAGTGTGAAGACAACAGAGAGGTGACAGAGATTGAGGGTGTGCTAGAAGACAGACCGTCCATGCGGGTTTCCTCGAGTGCCTCGAGCAGCTCCTCAGCAGGACCCAGGGCAGTGAAGAGCAGGAGACGTTGGGACTCAAGGCTCCTGCCCAGAACCTTTCCAGTTTTGACCAAAGAGGAGCTCTTTGATATGCACAGGCCCTCGTGTGCAATGGGGAGCTTGTGTAGAACTTTTACAGGCTTCCAAATCCCAGAAATGGGTGGCCAGATCTACTTGGAAGCCCTCGCCCCAATCCTCTGAGACTTTGAAGTCCTGAAGTCCCTCCCTGAAGCTGTTACTGCCCGCTGGTCAGGGAGGTAGACAGGAACCCAGGTGATCTACATCACCAGGGCAAAGTTTTCCCATGGACTGCTGTGGCACTGAGGGGGTTTTGAACCATAAACTCCATACCTGCCAGCCTTTCAGCAGAGCATCCACCTTCTCCCACAGATCATGGTTTCCTTTTGCTCCCTTTCCCCCTGCACTCAACTGCAGGGAAACTCCAAGCAGCTGGTTTGGAGCTGGTCCCTTGGCAGCCAGGGACCAGCCTTGATTTCCTAGTCAGACTGGATGGAAGGTTGGGCCTAGGAACAGGTCCCAGTCTATTTCTGGGACTCAAATGAATTATTCATGGATATAGAGGGCAGATTTGTAAGCTGATGTCCACTGGGAAGGAGCCCATGTCAATAAAATTGAGAAAAGAATGTGGTGTGCATCTGTGCTACAGCTCAGGCTTAGGACATTCCCCACCACCCCCAGAAAGGGCAGCCGAGCACTGTGTCCCGGCTGTGTGGCTTGGGCTCTGGTCCCTCTGTGCTGCCTGAGAAGTTGCCTACTGAGCAGCCAGGGAGAGGGAGTGACCTGAACCCCAGGTCCATCTACCAGGCCAGTGATTTTCAACCAGTGTGCTGTAGCACACTCGTGTGTCATGAGGGGATCTCAGGTGTGCCACAAAAATTTGTAAAGATTATTAAATAGATTATCTTCAAATGAAGTTCATAGCATAGTAAGTATATTTTTGTAACTCTTTTTTAACTCTTACTTTTTGATCAACATAATTTAAGGGTGACACGGAAGTTTAACTATAGGTTCGAGTCTACCGTGAGATAAAAAAGGTTGAAAGACACTATGCCAGGCTGTGGATTGTGAACTGCCCTGGTCCGATGAGCAGATTCCTTGGGGCAGTGGGGGCATCTCTACACCTCTAGAATTCCCCACATGCCTAGGAACCAGCTCTGGCCCCCACTGGGATGGTATTTTCACTGGCCTCAGTGGAGCCTGAATGCAGACTTATTTGATATAGCCCCACCTGGCCCCCTAGCCGCTGCTTCTGCCTTGGTAGTGGAAGACCATAAAAAGAGGCATCCTGAGAGTTCCAAGACCCTCCCCAACCCCTGGGACATACGGGTGTTTCTTCTGATAGACTATGGCTGGGCTTAGTTCCCACAAACAATAGAACATCTAACTCTCTCCTGCTGGCAGAGCATAGTGGCAGGTAGATCAATCTGTATACCCCGTTGTTTCATTTGCTGACTCAGCTACACAGGGCTCAGCCTACTCTGAATTTCTAGTACCATCTATTGCTCTGAAAACAAAACTAGATATCCCAACATAATTCTTGCTGTTAAAAGCGCATACTGCTGGGAAAAGAAGCAAGATTCTAGAGATTCCCATCTTTACTTGTCAGCAGGAAGCATGGAATCTGCCCAGTTGTATAGTACATCACCACTACTACTTATAAATAATCAGCATGCAAGACAACCATGGCATGAAGCTATCTATTACCAAGAGCTTCAGTCATTTCAAAGTACTCACAAGCAAAGCAAAGGATCCTTACCTAATATACACTGTAGTCAACGCTTAGGGGAGGGGAGTCCCATCTAAACAAAAGTAAAGTGAAAAATAAGAAGTGACAACTTCTCCAGATGAGACAGAATCAACGAAAGAATTTTGGTGGGACAAAAACAGTGGCGGTAACAACCTCCAAAAGTCAAATTAGCTCTCTAGCAAGGGACTTCAAATGAAAAAGTCAGATGTGGAATTAAAAATATGGATCACAAGTAAGCTCAAAGGGATTGAAGAGAAAGTTGAAAATCAACACTAAGAAACCAACAGAACTATAATTTAGGACATGAATGAAAAATTCATTGACGATACAGTTAAAAAATAATAGAACATCTGGAAATGAAAGAATCATTTAGGGAATTACAAAATATAGTGGGATATTTTAACAAAGCCTTTCAACAAGGCTAAACCAAGTGCAAGAAAGAATTTCAGAGCTTAAAGACATCGCTTTTGAATTAGCACAGTCAGTCAAAAATGAAGAAAAAAATCAAGAAGAATAAATAAATCTTTGAGAATTATGGGACTATGTAAGATAATCAAACATAAGAATTATAGGTATCCCTGGAGGAGAAAAAGCGAAACACGTGGAAAACCTACTTGGGAGAATAATAGAGGAAATCTTCCCTCGTCTTGCAAGAGATTTAGACAAACAGATACAAGAAGCACAAGGAACAAGGAGATTCGCTGTAAAGAGAACATCTCCAAGGAGAAAATCCTACATGCTATATGATGAAAGCATCAAATATCTTATAAAAGAAAATCAATTAAACTAACATTAGATTTCTAAGAGGAAAAGCCAAAAGGGAATTGGGTTCTAACTTTAGTTTTCTTAAACAGAATAACTGTTAGCCAGTAATTTTGTATCCTGACAGATTAAGCTTCATAAATAAAGGAGAAATAAAGTCCCAAACAAGCAAACACTTGCCACCACTAGAGCTGCCCTATAAGAATCCTTAAAAGTGCTCTATACCTCAAACAGAACAATTGATACCAACCATTGTAACAATAACTGAAAGTAAAAAGTCATAGTTCTCACAAAACAGTAACACAAGAAATAAAAGAAAGCAACTAGGTAGCAATTAACATGATGACTAGAATGGTATCTCACATATCAGTATTAACATTAAATATAAATGGCCCAAAGTGACTCATATAAAAGATACAGAGTGAGGGAGTTTCTTTAAAATAAAATAACTCAAATATATGCTATCTCTAAGAAACCCATTTAACTCACAAAGATTCTTATAGACTCTAGGTAAAGGGGTGGAAAAAATTTTCTATGCAAATGAAAGGAAACCAAAAGTGAGCATAAGTAGCTATTCTTATATTAGATAAAATAAATTTTAGACTAACAACTACAAAAAAGACCAAAATGGCCATTATCTAATGATAAAGGGATCAATTCCACAAAAGATATAATAATCCACAACATATATGCATCTAACACAGAAACGCCCAGATTTATATATACTACTAGACTTCAGTACAGAAAGAAACTGCAAAATGATAATGGACAATGGGTTCAGCACTTCACTGACAGAACTAGACAGATTATCAAAGCAGAAAATCACAAGGAAAACCTGGACTTAGAAGAAACTCTAGTCCTTCTAGACCTAAAAGATATTTGTAGAACATTATACCCAGAAAATACAGAATATACACTCTTCTCATTAGCACATGGAACATTTTCCAAGATAGATCATATGTTCGTCCAGAAAAACAAGTCTCAGCAAGTTTTTAAAAATGGAAGCCATATCATGGACACTATCAGACCACAGAGGAATAAAATGAGACATCAATTCAGAGGAATCCTCAAAACTACAAAAACACATGGAAAGTAAACAACCTGCTGCTAAATGATCCTTGGATCAATGATAAAGTCAAGAAGAAAATAAAAAATGATTTTGAACTGAATAACAAAAATAATACCTGCTATCAAAATGTCAGGGATTCAGTAAAAGTTTGCTAGGAGGGAAATTTATTGCACTAAGTACTTTGGAGACAGAAAGAACAAACTAACAACCTAGTCATCAGCCAAGGAACAAGAAAAAAACAAACCTGAACCCAGCAGAAGAAAAAAATAACAATGATCAGAGCAGAACTAAATAAAAATGGGAACAAAAAAGGAAATCTGTACAAATTATTAATGAAATGAAAATCTGATTCTTTGAAAACATAAATAGAGTCAAAACACCACTAGGTAGATTAACCAGACATAGAAGATACAGGATGGAAATAAGCTCAATCAGAAATGAAAAATGAGACATTATGACTAATACCATGAATACAAAATATAATGAAATAAAATACCAAATGCTGTGAAAACCTCTCTGCAGAGAAACTAGAAAATCTGGAGGAAATGGACAAATTTTTAGAAACACTCAACCTGCCAAATTTGAATCAGGAAGAAATAGAAATCCTGAATAGGCCAATAATGATAGTGTGAAAGAGTAATAAAAATATCTCCCATAAAAAAAAAAATACCCAGACCAGATGGATTCACAGCCAAATTCTACCAGATCTACAAAGAATTGGCACGTTTCCTCCTGAAACTGCTCCATAACATGGAGAAGGAGGGAATCCTCCCCAACTCATTCTACAAAACCAGTATCCTCCTGGTACCCAAGCCAGGAAAGACACAACAAAAAAAGAAAACTGCGGACCAATATCCCTTATGAGCATAAACGCAAAAATCCTCAATAAAATACACCAAACCAAATTCAACATCATATTTTTAAAGATAATTTACCATGACCAAGTGGATTTCATCTCAAGGATACAAAAATAGTTCAATATATACAAATCAATAAATGTGATTAACTATATACAAAGACTTAAACAGCCCATGCCCATGGACAGAAAGGTTCACTATTGTTAAAATGTCCACACTGACCAAAGTGATTTACAGATTTAATGCAAATTCCCATCAAAATACCAATGTAGTTTTTCACAGAATTAGAAAAAAAACAATCTTAAATTTCAAATGGAATTGAAAAAGAGCACAAATAGTCAAAGCAATCCTAAGTGAAAAGAATAAATCTGGAGGCAGCACATTATCTGAGCTCAATACTATAAGGCTAAAATAACCAAAATAGCATGGTAACGGTATAAATGTGAACACACAGATTTCAATGGCGCAGAATACATAAAGAAGCCAGACGTAAAACCATAGGTCTAAACCATAAAGCCTTATGTCTATATATGCTAGTTTTTGACACAGCAGACAAAAACAGACACTAGGGAAAGCGCACCCTATTCAATAAATGGTGTTGGAAATATTAGTCACATGCAGAAGAATGAAACTGGATCTATCTCTCTCTCTCTCTCTCTCTCTCGCCATATCCAAAAATTAACTCTAGAGGGATTAAAGACTTAAATGTAAAACCTAAAATCATAAAAATTCTAGAAGAAAATGTACATAAAACTCAGCTGGACATTGGCCTAAGCAAAGAGTTTATAACTAAGACTTCAAAAGCAAATACAGCAACCACAAAAATAATTATAAATGGGATGTAATTAAACTGAGAACTTTCTGCACAGCAAAGGAAATAATCAACGGAATAAACAATGTACAGAATGGGAGAAAACATTCACAAAGTACACATCCAACAGAGAACTAATATCTAGAATCTACAAAGAACTCAAACAAATCAGCAAGAAATGCAAATTAAAACCACAACAAGAAACCACCTTACCTCTGTCAGAATGGCCATTATTAATACGTCAACTAACAGATACTGGCACAGATGCAGGGAGAAGAGAGTACTCATACACTGTTGATAGGGTTGTACATTAGTATAACCTCTATTGAAAACATTAAAGAAATTTCTCCAAAAACTAAAAGTAGACCTACCCTTTGATCCAGCAATACCAATACTGGGCATTGGCCCAAAGGAAAAAAAGAAGTCATTATACTAAAGGACACCTGCACTTGAACGTTCATCACAGAACAAGTCACCATCTCGAAGATGTGGAATTAACCTAAGTACCCATGAACTGATGAATGGATAAAGAAAATATGATATATACATACAGCAGAGCACTACTGAGCCATAAGGAATAGTGCTTTTTGCAACAACTTAGAAGGAACTGGATACCTTTATCCTAAGCAAAGTATCTCAGGAATGGAAAAAAAAATACCACATGTCCTCATTTACAGCTGGGAACTAAACAATGTGTATATATGATCATAAAGTGGCACAATGGACGCTGGAAAATAAGAAGGGAGGGTGTAGGGGAGTGAGTACTGAAAAATTACCTTTCAGGTACAATGTACACTATTATAGTGATGGGTACACTAAAAGCCTTGACTTCAGGGTGGTGCCTGTGGCTTAAAGGAGTAGGGTGCTGGCCCCATATTCCGGAGGTGGAGGGTTCAAACCCAGCCCTAGCCAAAAAAACTGCAAAAAAAAAAAAAAAAGAGCCCTGAGTACAGCATCATACGTGTAACATCCCTGTAATAAAAAATATCTGTACCCCTTAAATCTATTGATATTTTTAAAAATTGAATTGAATTATAAAAAGATCAAAGAAGCATTGCAAAGCGAATTGTCATATTCATGACTCCCTCCGCAAAGCTCTGATTTTTTTAGTTTTTGTTTTTCCTAACAAAAGCCAGGGACTTTAATTGTCTCCTGCAAACTGTGTATCATAATGATGGCACCCTTACAGAATATTGCGCTGATGAAAGAAGGTAAAGAAAACGGAGCATTTGGCTCTGGATCTCCCAGCAGCAGCAGTCAATGAAAGCAAATCATCGTTGCCATTATGAACATCGTCACCCTCACTCACCCTCAATCTGAGTGCACCCCATCCTTCAGTATCTAGTGATGCACAACGAGTTGTTAGTTCTTCTCTCCCCAATCACAGGAATTTTCACTACGTAACGTGCTGGGCCCAGCGTCTCTGGCCTAACCAGACCCACCTCCCACCCCTAGAATTTAGAAAGTGGCTCTTAGCTGCTAATCTCAAAGGCATACACAGAACTGTGCTGCTCTACTTAGATCTGGGACCACCTGAACATTTCTAACAGATTTTCCCTGTTTAACCAGCCTCCCAGGAATCCCACACAGAAAGCTCTGAGTCAAAGTCCCCTTGTGTGCAAAGCTTAGAATGGGCTTCATTATGGTGACTGTAGAGAACTCTAAAACCAGCTATTCAGGGAAAACACAATTTGTCTTCTATGTTCCTTAGTCATTAGATCTACAGATTGGGGCACATGAAAACGGCATCCTTCTTACAGACAAACTGTAAAGATTAATTAGGTGGTATCAGCTAAGAGGAGTTCTCTTGAGAATTACACATAAATAGACTCGCTCTTGTTATTACAAGGCTTGGAAATACTCTTTCCTTCTCTTAGTTATTTAAGATAAAGAAGCTGATCATTAATGAGTAAACGGATGAAATAGAACTATGTATTCAACATGCCATTGCTCAATCAAACCTGCTCCCTTAAAATAGATGCAGGAGCCCTTACTGAGGATGCTCCTGGTGAGCCATCATGTCTCTGAAGAGTCCTCTTCTTTACGGTGCGGTTTTCAACACCATTTGATTCAATCTTTTGTTAAAGATCTACCTTGAGGAGCCAATTGATTTTTGTTAGTCTCTGGAGTAAATTCTTACAGGAGGCTTCCTTGCATTTATTTAAAAGGTTCCTGCTCCTTTATGAAATGAATTTTATTTAATACACAGGAAAAAAAAAAGGGCTTCATATACTAAGTGCTATTCTTTTTCAGTAAATTTTGCATGACTCCTCTATTTTTTTAAACAAATGCTGGGAATCTCGTTCTGAATCACAGGGCTTTTAAAGTCTGTTTATTTTCCTACCTCAATTTTTAAAAAATACTCTCTCCAGATCTGAAAATGTATCTACTAGAAAGTTTGGACATTTTGATAATTTTCTATGTGTTTCTCCCTGCATTACTACAAGTACTCATTTGGACTTTTAAAAATATTTAGTTAAAAATAATATACTTAGGGCAGCACCTGTGGCTCAGTGAGTAGGGCGCCGGTCCCATATACCAAGGGTGGTGGGTTCAAACCCAGCCCCGGCCAAACTGCATCAAAAAATTGCCAGGCATTAGGTGGGTGCCTGTAGTCCCAGCTACTCAGGAGGCTGAGGCAAGAGAATCACCTAAGCCCAGAAGCTGGAGGTTGCTCTGAGCTGTGACTGCACAGCACTCTACCAACGGTGACAAAGTGAGACTCTGTCTCTACAAAAAAAAAAATAATAATAATGTACTTAGGGCTCTTTTATTGTCATTGGGACTCTCTCAATGGTAACAATGTTTATTGCATATTTAGGCTGGACCCAGGCAAGGAAAAGATGTGATGGAACTTTGAAATTATCACTGATACTTTACTGAGCTTTTTCCTGGGATCTAACAAGGGTTTCTGGTGTATAATAATATAAGTTCTAGGGAGAATTGGTTGGCCTTCTATAAGGCAGGATTAATTTGCTAGTCTGTGTGGATAATAATGAATGCTGAGCCTAATCTTTGCTCATGCCCTTGCTACTTCTGAAATTCAGTTTGTCCCCCTTTCTCCTTTCTGGCGTTCTCTTTCTTTGAACAGTAATAACAGCAATAATCATCATGAGGATGACAGCTGTGGTCCCTGGTTGTCACGTGCTTGGCAGTTTACCTACCAATTTGCTCATTAATCTTTTTTATTTATTTATTTATTTATTTTTTATTGTTGGGGATTCATTGAGGGTACAAGAAACCATGTTACACTGATTCTCATTAATCTTCATACCAACACGAAGAGGAACACCAACATCATCCCCATTTTACAAATAAAGAGGCTGAGATTGAGAGAGATTAACTAGCTTGATCAAAATCACACACATTTAGAACCAAGTTCATCTCACTTTAAATCCCATACTTTTTTTTTTTTTTTTGAGACAGGGTCTCCCCCTGCTGCATGCCTGGAGTAGAATGCAGTGGCCTTATTATAGCTCACTGCAATCTGAAAAGCCTGCTTTCCAGTGATCCTCCTGGCTTGGCCTCCTAAACAGCTGGGACTACATTTACACATGACCATGCCCAACTAATTTTTCTTTTTGTAGCGACAGAGTCTCACTATGTTGCCCAGCTGCGCTTGAAGCAGCCAAGCTTCCAATGCAAAGTCACAAATGACAACTTTATTTTTGTAAGTTCAATTTTGCAATTAAACACAAATCCAACATTGCCAATTTCCTGCATGGCAAGGATAGCTGTCTCCCAGCAACACTGGCTTCATGATACACAGTAATACCCCAATACCCAAGGGGAACTTTGCATGGGCAAACCATGCCCCCCAAAACTGTGACTTTCCCTAGTTGAAAAAAACAAGTTTTTAGGCTCACCTCAACATTCTCACTCTCACCAAGAAAAGGAAAAAGTTGCCCCCAAATACAAGTAAGCTAATGTTCTAACTCAGTGGTTCTCAACCTTCCTAAAGCTGTGATGTGTTTTCATTGTTACAAAGGGGTTGCAACCCACAGGTTGAGAACCACTTTTCTAAGTAATATGAAGGAAAATAGAAGAAAAACCAGAAGCAGAACAGGTGAACCCAGGGACTCTGCGAAAGCAGGGGGTCATCAGACGAGAAGTTGGAAGATCTAATATTAATGGGTGGGTTGTCTGTGGTGTTTTCTCATACTGGCTGCAAGAGCCCCCTCCACCCCTCCACCTCCCTGACTAAGTCACTACCCACCTGGCAGCAGCCACTCTATCCAGTCTGGAAAAATGAAGCCCAGGTATTAAATGGATATAAGCAACTTGATGGCAGGGGCAATTCTGCAACAAACAAATGCTTATAATAAAAGTACTGCATTTGCTTAAAATTGCAGATACTTCTTAATCCAGGCAAAGAAAAGAGTGTGCTTATTCCTGCCCCAATTGCTGTGCCTTACAAAGGCAATGCCAGCCAAGTTGAGATCCACGATTACGTTCCTGGCTCTGTCAGTTCAGCTACGCACAGGCTTCCACGGAGTCCCCTGATAGCACATTCCAACATCCCACACAGTCAGATTTCTGTTATTATCTCATCTCCATTCCTCTTTCTGAGATTTAAATACATCCCTGCTCATCTTATGTTAAGCAGAAACAGAATTGGACCATGTAGATATGTAACACAGTGGGAAAAATTTTTTTAATCTAAACTTACTGTAGCTATTTCTGACTTCTAATGGAGAAGGATAGGGATAGAGATGCCATCATTCATAACCTTCTCCCCTTCTTCTAGCCCAATTCAGAGGCTAAAGGGGAGGAAATATGTTCAAAGACATTTCTGATTTATAACAGTGAATTAAACATATGCATTTAGTTCTGCTACCTCCCAAACCCCATTAAATCTCAAGTAAAGTATTTTTAAATGCATAAACTTATAAAGGAAAGTGGGAGAGGTGACAATAATTTAAAATGCTTGGAGCTAGAAAGTGGGTAGATGGGTGGTAACCGACTTGGTAGACCCTAGAAAGCAGAATTTTACATCAGCAGCGGGAGAAGGCAAGAAGCAATCTGTTTCACACTGCAAAATTCCCAGGAGGCTCCAGAATCAATGGCACCAGACACTCTGAAAGACAGAAGGAAGATAGGCTAAAAACAGGGAGTGTTGCTAGAACATTTAGGAAGGAGGTGATTTCTGCAAAGTCTTTTCCCATCTCCTTCCATCTTGATAGAGCCTGGAACTTTATTCTCAAGAAAAGAATGTCTGAATAGTTGAGAGGAGAGTCCTATACTGAAAAAAACAGAATGAGAGAGCATTTACCTACCGACTATTCAGATCTCAGCCTTCCCCACACCTCAGCTCCAGAGGCTGGCAGCCAGGAAGGGGATCAGAAGAAACTTCTCTGGGGATTACAACCAGTGAAAGAAAGAAATCTAAAGATATTGCTATAAGAAGTCTTTTAATTTCCTTATTTTTTTATTATATCATGGTTGTATACATAAATGTAATCATGGGGTATGATGCGTTGGTTTTACATACAATCTGAAATATTTTCATCAAACTGGCTAACAAGCATTCACGGCATTTTCTTAGTTATTGTGTACGGACATTTATATTCTACATTTAGTAAGTTTCACCTGTACCCTTCTAAAATGGACCGTTAATGTGGACACATCAATTACTCATTACTCCTTTAAGGAGTCTATTCAACCCCCCTATAATAAAGACCAGAGTCAAAAACCTCTTCCCGACTTTGGAGGAGCCAAGATGGTGATCTGTAGCCAGCTTTCCCCAGAGGTTCCCGTCCAGAAGGAGAGTTAAAGGACAGAAACTCAACAAGAAAGCCGATGGTTTGGATCTGAGCCAAAAGAAAAGGTCAAAGAGGGCACATCAACCCTGCTAGGGAGACCTGAGACCCCGAGGACCCAAACAAAAAGGTACAGAGCACATCACCAAGCGGAGGGAGTCCCCTCCCCCATGAGAGAGGTTCGCAGTATACTCCATACCTCCATACAAACAAGCGAGCAGAGTTCAGATGTCCTCCCACTCTACCCCATGGGAAAGACCCTGTAAAAACCAGACCTCCTTCCCCTACTAGGGTGC
>CAUYON010206521.1:0-33280 GCA_963573935.1 Arctocebus calabarensis | reverse complement strand
AGTACAGTTAAAAAAAATGCAGCCTTACAGATGGAGACTTTACCTCTTTCATGTTTACATGGATGGAGCTGGAACACATTCTTCTTAGCAAAGTATCTCAAGAATGGAAGGAAAAGTATCCAATGTACTCAGCCCTACTATGAAACTAATTTATAGCTTTCATATTAAAGCTATATCCCAATTACAGCACAAGGACATGGGGAAAGGGGCTAGGGAGGGGAGGATGGGTGGAGAGAGGGTGATTGGTGGGACCACACCTACGGTGCATCTTAGAAGGGTACAGGTGAAACTTACTGAATGCAGAATATAAATGTCTGAACATAATAACTAAGAAAATGCCTTGAAGGCTATGTTAACCAGTTCAATGAAAATATTTCAAATTGTATCTAAAACCAGCACATGGTACCCTATGATTGCATTAATGTACACAGCTATGATTTAATAAAAAAAAAAAAAGAATTAGAAATACAAGAAAATTCATTTTAAAAAATTGACTTATATAATTAATACATTTAAAAATAATTTAATGTCTGTATATTGGGAAAAACATATGCTGCCAAAAGGTTATTTAATATATTTTCCTATTATATAGTTATAATTAATTATAAATTATAATATTTTAACCCACATTTAAATGTATAGCTCTATCATAAGTATAACTTAATTTGTGAATTAGACAATACAAATATATCACTTATATATTGCTCATAACAAATTACCCCAGAAATGAGTTTCTTAAAACAATGATCATTGATTAGAGTTTCTGAGCTTCAGAAATCAAGGTGAGGTATAGCTAGGTCCCTCTGCTTCAGTGTTTCATGAGGTGGCAGACAGGCTGTTAACTGTGACTGTGGTCTCACCTAAAGGGGAGACTGACAGGGAAGGTCCATTTCTCAACTCCCTCCTGTGGTAGTTGGCAGGACCTTAGCCATGTGAGCCTTTTCACACAGCAACTTCCTTTCTTCCTCTCTCCCTCCCTCTCTTCCTTCCTTTCTTCTTTCCTTTCCCTCTTTCTCTTTCTTTCCTTTTCTCCTTTCTCTCTCTCTCTTTCTCTTTCTTCTTCCTCCCTCCCTCCCTTCTTTTCTTTGTTTTCTTTGACAGAGTCTCATTATGTCGCCCTTGGTAGAGTGCTGTGGCATCACAGCTCACAGCAACTTCCATCTCTTGGGCTTAAGTGAGTCTCTTGCCTCAGCCTTCCATGTACCTGGGACTACAGGCACCCGCCACAACACCCAGTTATTTTTTTGTTGCAGTTATTATTGTTTAGCAGGCCCCAGCTGGGTTGGAACCCACCTGGTGTATGTGGCTGGCACCCTAACTGTTGAGCTACAGGTGCTGAGCCCAGCTTGCCTTCCCCAGGATGAGTAGATTCAAGAGTGAGCAAGAGACAGTGCCCGAGTTGGAAGCCCACCATCTTTTTGTAACCTGATCTCAGAAGTGACAGCCCCTCATTTCTGGAGTGTTCTATGTTAGTCCACACTCAGAGCTAGGGCATAATACAAGGATGTGAATACCAGGAGGGTGAGCGTTGCTGGGTCCATCGTTTAGGCTGCCCACCCTGGTTGATATGTTTCAGTGTGCAGACTAGGAAACTGGACCTCGTGGTGCAGTGACTGTCACCATTGCTCATTGAATCAGTGACGCAGGACAGAATCTATTTGCTAGTTTCTAGCCTACCTTTCTCTGTAGAGTTCCATTAAAGAGCATATTACCACCAATATTTGCTTTTTGGATTTTATTTTTCTGAAGTTTCTTTTTTTTTTTCTTTTTGAGACTATCTTGCTCTGTCACTCATGCTAGAGTGCAGTGGTGTTATCATAGCTCACAGCAACCTCAAACTCCTGGACTCAAGCCATCCGTTTTCCTCAGCCACCTGAACAGCTGGGACTATAGGCAAGTCTGGCTAATTTTTCTTGGTAGAAAACAGGGTCTCACTCTTGCTCAGGCTGGTCTGGAACTCTTGACCTCAAGAAATCCTCCTGCCTCAGTTTTTCAAATTGATGGGATTACAGGTGTGAGCCATCACACCCACCTCTGGACACTTGTCTTTTTTGAAGATGTTCCTAGGCTTTAGAACCCCGATATTTTGTTCTAGGCATTGTGGTCCATGCTTTAAATATAAATTTTCATTCTTTATGAATAACAACCTTTATTTTAAAGTTTAGGAAACTGATTTTGAGTATTTCTATAATTAGTGATGGAAAAAAATTTGAATCTAGCTCTTTCTAGCATTATGGGTTGTATTTTTTTCCCCACTTCACTATGTTGCTTTTTCAAAGTATCCTCTAAGTTAAAGTGCTTTCAAAATAATTTACATTAGTATCTGACATTTTCATTCAGTTCTCCATTCTGATGTTTGAAGAGGTAGGCAGATCTTCCACAGAGGTGGCATTGCTAGCCACATGGTTTGGTTGACCAAGCTTCATGAGTAAATTTTGGTTTTGTCTTACAGGCAGGAAAAGAGCTATGACCTATATGACTTAGATTTGCAGAAGAGGGAAGTGTAGGGGTAGTTTGTACCCATCCCAAGAGAATACTGGTAGTCAAGAAGCTTAATATGGGAGGGGAGGGGAAAATGTAGGTTGAGAGTCCTGGGCAGACTTGGTTCTTACTGCCACGTGGAAGCCCATCAACCTCCAGGGAGCACCATGAGAGAGGACAAGGAGGCCACAGAAGTAGAGTATTTTCCCTGAATCACAAAGAATTATAAATTTCACTCTCTACTCACATTTATCCCTCACACCAGCAGTGGGGCTTCTGTGGGAACCTCTGTGAAATTTGTTTTAAATGAGTACATTTATAGCACTTTTTACCTGTTTCTGTGTACATGGCCGAGGAAAGAATAGTGTATGGTGTTGAAGAAATAGGACTGTTGTTTGGCTCACTCAGTAAATCAATGACTTGATTCCCCAACTTCACAACATGAGAAATTAAATCTTATGTTTAGGAAAAATTAAAATTATTATAGGTCACAAGCATTTGGGGTAACTCACAAGAGGTGAAGATGTGAATGTGACATTCACATATACCTATAGCCTACTTTAGGACTATCTGCAAGTAGCTCTTGATATAAAAAAAAAAAAAAAAGATGAAGCAAAAATATAGCAAAATGTTAACATTTGTCAAATCTAGTGATGGATATAGGTGATCATTATTCTATTCTCTGTACTTTTCTATATATTTAGAACTTTTCATTATAAAAAGTAAATTTGGAAGAAAGACAGAATGCTTTTCATTGCTATCAAAACTAAATTTTAAGGTATACTGATTTCAACTTCTTAGGTCAAAAGACTTGTTTAAATTCATATAATTTAAAAATCATTTAGTTCTTTTTTTCATCCCAGTAATTTAAAAAAACTTTGTTCAATTATTCTAGCCGTGGACGTGCTTTGTTATTATTAGGTTGCTGTTGAACCTTTTACATTCTCTGATGTAGGAAGGTTTCAAGAATTACCTTTTAAAATGACAGAAGTACTAATAGTATTGAGTCATATAATTACTTCCCACTCATACTCCCACTGTATCTGTAGTTTCAAAAATCTTTTTTGCCCTCATTTTCTTTATTCTCATTAAAAGCAACCAGAAATTGCTGTTTAGTTTATAACTATAATTTCAGTAGGAAAAGTACAGAGGACTCATGCTTCCATTTCTGGTTAATAACTTTTATGTACGTTTCATTTTCTTTTCATCCTAGTATTGTGCTGTAGATATGTCTATGAGTATGTTTCACATATAAAATGTCTGAACACACAAAAAATAAAAAGATAAAAAAAGTCTGAACACAAGAGATTATTAGGCAAGAACTGTACACTCAAGGAGCCACTATTATAAATAATGATGTTTAAAATTCTGATGAAGGACATTTTCTTGAAGGAACTATTTAATACTGATCTAAGCCATCTTTATTAGAATTGGGGGTTTTTGTAGATTTGACTTAGCAAGGGTAAAAGGGACTCCTTCTAGTCATATTTTTATTAGGATCCTTTTGATGTACAGATATATAGAATGAATTCTGACACATAGGTCAACTATAAAATAATGTCAATTTACATACGCCACATAAAATGGATTTAATTATTTCATACTTACACCTCATACATAGGAAATATAATAGACTAATCAATGGTTTTTCTTGGTTTTATTTATTTCATCACCATTTAACAAATCTTTTTATATATTTTTGTCTTATTCTACCAGTTCAAAGGCAAGCTCCTTAAACAGGGGAGCCATTGACTTTGTCTGTTTTTCCACAGTGGTTTGCATCATTGTTACAAGCAGGGTCTCAAAATCTCCACTGTACAACTTACAACTGTGGGGCCTTGAGCAAGGCACTTAAAATCTCTACTTTCCTCTTTTCTCATTTGCAAAATTGGAACAATAATACTTTATTTTATAGATCCTAAGACATACATTTTTGCACATATTAACATCTCTGAACTCAGGACATACTTTGTAGTCAATCAAATTTTATAAATCATTGTGGAAGTGATTTGATATCATTTTAAATGATGAATTCTCTCCTAGAGGGTGTTTAGTTTGGGGTCTGTTTGTTTGTTTGTTCTTGGTACCATTAGTGTGAATTCCGATTACAGTTGAGTACCGGCTTGTGGTACTGATTCTCAAGGGAGTTTATTTTTTCTCCTTCTCCTGGTAGCATGTAAGTCTTGTTTCTCTCTTTTTCTCCATGGCTGGCTTATTTCCTGTTTACCTTAACAGAGAGGGCTTAGCTTTTTGGAAATTAAACTCTCCATCTTGGGTGGTTTCTTTCTTTCTCAGTAGCACACACAAAAATGGTGCAGTCTTACAATCAGATGTTTGGTATGTGATGAAATCAAGCCTGCCTGAAATGGTAGCTGTCAGCATACCTTAGGACGCTGTGTAGGGCTCTTAGTGTAGTGCCTGGCACATGGTAAGCATTTAATACTTGTTAGTGATTGTTTTCTATCTTTGTTGTACTTGTTCTGCTTTGTCCTCTTTTGCTGTACGTGTTTTATTTGTTTGTACTTGTCTCTTTGGCTCTGCTGTGAGCTCCTCATAAATTTTTACCTTTAGATTTTTCCCAGTATCTTCAGAATGTTAGGACATTTGGAAAGTTTGCTGAAAGGTAACTTGAGTTGAATAAGTGAGGATGCGTTCCAGTCACTCTTGATTTTCCATTAGCTTTCTGACCACAACTACGATACTTAACCCATCATTGGGTCAGTTTCTTCATCTTTCACAAGAGCAGATGGAACTTTTACTCTTTAAAGTTGCTTTCATCTCTATTATTCTGTTTTTAAGTAACTTTTAAATTTGAGCCCAGCATGATGGCTCACACCTGTAATCCTAGCACTTTGGGAAGCTGAGGAGGGAGGATTGCTTGAGCTCAGGAGATTGAGACCGGCCTGGGCAGGAGTGAGACTCCATCTCTACCAAAAAGAGAAAAAAGAAATTAGTTGGACATTGTGGCTGGCGCCTGTAGTCCCGGAAGCACGAGCATCTCTTGAGCCCAAGAGTTTAAAGTTGCTGTGAGCTGTAACAATGCCAAGGCACTCTACCTAGGGTGACAGAGTAAGACTCTGTCAAAATAAAATAATAAAATAAAACAAATGAAATACTTTTAAGTTTGGATTTACAGAAAAGTTGCAGTGATAGTACAGAATTATCCTCACCCATTTTCTCCTGTTAGCATCTTGCATTATGTTGGTATGTTTGTCAAAACTAATTGCCTGTTTTCTGTTCCAGGGTCTAGTCTAAGGATACCAGGTTGCATTTAGTAAATTTGGCTTTTAGGTGAAAATGCATACCATTTTGTGTATGTTTAGAGTTGTGAATATTATGGAATATTGGTTATTACCACTATAAACATGAGGGAATTCATTTCAATTTTAGGTTTCCATGGCACATGGAATACAAAATTTGATTAATGCCATCAGAATGATTCATGGTGTGTCAAGGTATTATAATACCTCAGAGAGAATGACCTCATTGTTTATCAAGGTAAGTTTCTAAGGGAAGAAATCACACATACGATCCTGTGAAAAAGTTAATTGTTTCCCTCTGAGTCTGGGAAGGAAATTGGGAAATCTGAGTGCCTCTCAGAGTTCTGGATTTTAATCCTTCCAGTGGACAATAAAAGAATGGTATTGACTGGAGGCAGTTGTACTTAATCGAAGGAGTAATCGGTACCTTTCTTCTTGTCAGAGGTAAGCTCTAAGACTTAAAAAAATGTACTTGCCAGTTTGCTAATTCACTCATTCCCTGTGGTTTTGACTCTACTCACAAGGTAAGGATTGTGTTCACTGTTATCAGTGCTTTTTCACTTATTCCCACCAGCACTATAGTTTGTGTAACATCTTCCTGTGTATCACCGTAGAGCTAATTATTTTAAATAATTAAAAAAATTATCCAAGAAACACATGAATAGAATTTCTTTGTAAATGATTCCAGCAGAACTAAATAGGGAAAGTCACAGTCACATTTCAACTGTTTTAATAAGCAAAGTATAGATTTCATTATTCTCTATGTTCTAAATAAGACAAGAATCTCAGACCTGAGGATTCTTCCTTTTCACTCGTCTCCCTTGTTCCTTGAGATGATTTTTAGCTCTGAGGAGGATTCTTTGCTTGACCAAACTTCAGTCAGAGTTCTGAATCTTTTGCTCAGCCCATCTGTGCACTTTCTTGTAAAATCTAGTTCTAGCAAAGAACCTGCTAAGTCTGTTTTGCAAGAACCCCCATCTGATCACCTTTGATATTTGATCAGGTTCCCCATCCTCCACCATCCCCCAAGGTGATTTCTGATCATCCTGACTTGGCTTCAACAAGAATCCTGTTAGGTCAGCTTGGCCAAAATCCCACCTAACCCCTGATATTTCCTCTTAGTGATTTCCCTTCTGCTGACCCCTGCTCTGCTTCTTGGAATAAATTTCCACTTGCTCATGCTGAGCTTGGAGTTGAGCCCACTCTCTCTTCCCCATTGCAGTGGTCTCTTATATGTGTACCTATCATAATGGTCCTGAATAAAGACTTCTTTACCACTCAAGTAACTCTGAATACTTTTTTTCTTTAACAGTTCAATGTTATTGTTAACATTTCCTCAACATTATGAGTCAACAGGTATTCAGACTAAAGTCAATCTAAGTATTGCTGGTTTCTTTGATCACCACCGTTTTGTGATTTCTGCATCTTCCTCCTTAAGTTCATCATTTCTTTTAGTGAAAAAAATTCAAGTGATTTTTTTCAGAGAGGTTCTGTGGATGATGAATTTCCTGAATTCCTAGGTATCTAAGAAAAGCTTTAGTTTTCAAATCACTCAAATGCCAGTTTGATTTTAAGTTCAACATCATTTCTCCTAGAACTTTGAAGATACTGCTCAATCATTGTCTCATATCCAATATCGTTGAAGAAAAGATTGGTGCTAATCTGATTCCTTTTTCTCCTCTCAAGAAGCTTTTAGGAATTTTTCTTTATCCTTGAACTTGTAAAATTTCAAACTGATGTGGTCTCAATCCAAAGACTTTCCTTTCTGTTTATTCCTGAGAAACATTATGCCTCTTTTGACTTTCATTGTCTCAAAAAAATTTAAGAACAAAGAAATAGAGTCTTACTCAGTTGCCCTGGGATTGAGTGCAGTGGTATCACAGCTCACAGTAACCCCCAACTCTAGGGCTCAAGTGATCCTCTTGTCTTAACCTCCCTAGTAGCTGGGACAACAGGTCACAAATAGCCTGCCACAATTTTTTTTAGAGACAGGGTCTCTTGCTCTTGCTCTGGCTCGTCTCTAACCTGTATACTCCAGTGATCTGCCCGCTTTGGCCTCCCAGAGTGGCCTTTGATTATTTCTAACTCACCTGTTCAATTTATTCTCTCTCCTTCAATCTGGCTTCCATTTCTCTTAATTTTTTTTCTATCTTTGTTTTTGACTTTTCAACTTACTCATTGGCTCTTCATCTGCCAATTGCTGGTCAGTTGTCAAAATCCTTTAGTTGTTTTTATGGTTATAAATTTTCTCATGTATTAATTTAGCTAAAAAAATTTTATTTTATTTATTTATTTTTCGAGACAGAGCCTCAAGCTGTCACCCTGGATAGAGTGCAGTGGCATCACAGCTCATAGCAACCTCCAACTCCTGGGCTCAAGTGAGTCTCCTATCTCCGCCTCCCAAGTAGCTGGGATTACAGGCGCCCACCACAACGCCTGGCCATTTTTTTGTTGCAGCCGTCATTGTTGTTTGGAGGGCCCAGGCTGGATTCTAATCCACCAGCTCAGGTGTACGTGGCTGGCGCCTTAGCCCGTTGAGCCACAGGTGCCGAGCCAATGCCTCTGTTCTTGTGTTTGTTTTCCTCAATTGCTTGGTGATTCTTTGTTGTCCCTATAGAGGTGAAGGGGAAGCTTCCCCTCCATTCTTTAAAGGTTCATTGAAAATGAGCTGATGAAGGACAGATTAATAAGAGAACAAGGCATTTAGGGCTTTGTTTGTTTATTTTATTTTTTTTTTTTAGGATACGGTCTCATCTCACTATAGCCTTGAACTCTTGGGCTCAAGTGATCCTCCTGCCTTAGCCTTCTAAGGTGCTGGTAGTATAGGTGTGAGCCACCTTGACTGGCCAGACATGCAAAATTTATTTATGTGCATAGCATGGGGGAATTGAAGGAGAATAATTACCCAATAACCCAACGAGGTCCAGATGCTTATATACTCTTTTTAATAGGGGAGAAAATGAGAGATGTAGAAATTTTGAAAGTTAGTAAATGAGTTTGAAGGGAAAAAAATGGACCCAGGAGACAGAAATGATCTTGTAAATGATTGATCCTCTTTGGGATCTGAGTGAACCTAAGAGGTAGACATATCTTGTAAAAAAAAAAATCTGTCTCAGAGTAGTTGCATTCTTCAGTCTTCTTGTCTTAGGCAAATAATGAGATTTCACGAAGGGAGTGGAAGGTAATTGTGTTCTCTTTGGTGAGTCCAGTCTTCAGGTAGATAAGGCACCTTCAGAGAGCTGCTTCATCCTGTGCTTTGGGAGAGGCATAGGGTTAAGAAGAGACAGGAGTAGTGGAGGAAGGTAAGAGAGACCTTGAGGCTGCTTCTTTAATTCAGCATGTCGGAGGGCTACATTTTGCAGTGTCATTTTCTGAGCCTCCAAATCTGCCCATCTTTTTGAGACTCCCAATTTCCCTCTCATTCTGCTCACTATAGTTTTTCTCTTGTAAGGTGGAGGTGCGTGACCTATTGTCGAGAGGGGAGTGTGGGTAGGTTTTTCTCTGATGTGTCCTCCTGGGGTATAGTAGCTACCTGGGGCTTGGCCATTCCTCTCTGAGATTGTGGTACTAACCCATGGCTTTTTCCTTTTTAGCAAAGGTCTCTATCACCTATTGCCTGCTGTACAAATTGCTCTAAATTCAGTGTGCAGGATCATAGCTGGGGGTCACTCTACATTGTCTCTGATGTTGAAATTTTCCAGAACCGTTCAGCTTCAACAGCAGCGTTTTTCAGAACTAGGTTTTGGTTTTCTCTAGTCATTTTCCTTCCCTGTAGATCTGACACTGTGACACTATATGCATTCTATATTTTAGGAATATCTTAAAGTTCTGTGTCAGCCTACCATCTTGATCTAATCTCATGACCATTTCTAAATGGCCATCTTGATTTTTCTTCACTGAGAGGTGGTTGCATTTATGTTTAGTTTGAAGTAAGGTAGAAAATCCCATTTGAACTGGATGAAGGCCTAATTAGAGGAGAGGTGGATAAGTGGAAAATATAGTTGACTTTGAAATTTGTTGCTTTAGTGATGTTAAATGTGGAGGTAAGTATGATTTGGGGTTTTCTTTGTTTTGTCTAAAACACTTATTTGTTTTCTTATATCCTGCGATTCATTCACTTCATAAGTGTATTATTTATCAGTTTTTTGCTTGAATTTTATTTTGCTTTTTTGCCTAGAGTTATTTCTTTTACCTGTATTTACTTTAGGTAACAAACCAAATGGTGACAGCATGTAAAGCATATATTACTGATGGAGGATTAAGCCATGTATGGGATCAGGATACACCAGCTGTGCTAAAGAAAATTCAGGTTTGTATAAGTAATTTTCATAAAACAAAGCTTTTACCATCCTGCTCAATTTTGGTTACTTTTTTCATTCATATAATATGTCAGCAGAAAATACCTTGCACAGAGTAGTGTGAGAATATAAAAACAATGTAATTCATATTAAGCTGCTTCTCTTGATATTTAATTCTTCTTTTGGGGTGTGATTTATGCCTCATCATCTCCATGGCTACCTATATCAGACACCTCTTGTATGACATTTCATATGCCTTGGCTCCCACCTCTCACTCCCACTCCAGTTATTTTAATCTTTCATTTTCTTTTTTTTGCATTGACTAAGACTGCCATTCATCCTTAAGTAGATGGTAGGTGGCATCCTAGTTTTGATCCTTTCTTAGAAGAGAATGTTTTTTTAACATTTCCTCCATTTAGTCTGAACTTTTTCAGGTTTTTAATATATCTTTGATCACATTAGTTTAGTGCTAAGAGATGTTTTTTTGAAGTTATGAATGGGTCTTGGAATTTTTCTGGGTGCATGTATTTATTGAGATCCTTACAGAATTTTCTTCCTCAATCTGTTAATATGATGAATGACATTTTTAGGTTTCATAAAATTAAACTATCTTCATGTATTATTGAGATAAACTTAACTAAGTCATGGTGTAATTATCTTTTTTTAAACACTCTTAAGTTCCATTGGCTACAGTTTTGTTTATCGTTCTTGGAAACTGTGGTCATAAGAGAGATAGCTGATACTGTTCCTTTCTTGTATGGACTTTGTTGGCGGTTTTGGCGCTAAGGTCTCAGAATAAGTGAGGGGTGAGGTAGGATTTTCTGGAAATGTTGTATAAAGTTAAAGTGATCTGTTTTTTGAAATCTGAGAGAAATGGCTGTGGCAAGAAGGCTCCGTTTGGAAGCGGTTATTATTAGTGGTCTTCACGTGCAGGTCCCTGGAGCCAAGAGGTGCTGCTTGAATAGGGCAATCTCTTTGGAGATGACACTCAGTGCCCCGACCCAGGGAAGTACCATCACCCTCATGCTGACCTCTGAATCGGAAGATAGAAAGATGAAGAATTGCAGTTAGGACAGATTCTCAGGCTGAAAATAGTTGATCCAAGAACTGGAAGAACCAAGATCATTAGGCAATTCTTGGACTTGGCTGCATAGGACACAAAACTACACAGAAATGGATCAAAGCAGCTTATAAAGCAGCATTTTACAGTGTGATGGAAAGCAGCTGGTGAGCCAATGAGAGGTGCCCATAGTGACCACTTCACTTGCATAACTAAAGTTTGTAAAATGCATGATTAAGTGGAAAGAGACGTATTTACAGGGTACTAGGTTCAATAACTCAATTCTTTCTAAAAGTAAAGCAAGGGACAGTTTCTTCTAAATGTTTCCCCCAGTGTTTAAAAGGGATTCCTGGGTCAAATTAAAAAAAAAGTTTCTAAACTGGGTTTTATGAATTCACCATTTTGTTCTCCTTGGCATAATTTTTATTCTTAGAGGGAATTTTCTTATTTAAATGCAGAAGAAAAATAAGCAGAATGTCTTGATGAGAGGAGAGGGATGGAAAAGCAGAACAGAGTGAGAGGGCACAAAGAAAAAAAAAGAAGAAATGAATAAGAACATTATTTGATAATTCAGATAACTGTGATATAAGGATAAAAAAATTCAAAGGAGAAAAAGCTAAGGAAGAAGCAGAGAAGAAAGCAAGAGCAGAAGCAAAACAGAAGAAGCCACAAGCTAAAACAAAACAAAAGAAAAGCCAAAACACAAACAACCCCCCTCCCCCAAGCCCTAAACCAGGCAGAACCAGAAGCTTCTTGGATAGCTGAGGAGAAAGAAGAGGACGTTAGACAGCAGCAATCATTACTGGCAAAGAAGGAAAAAAATATCCAGAAAAGAGCCATTCAAGGGGAAATGCAAAAACCTTGAAACTCAAGTAAGACCTGGAATCTCTCTTCTAACAATGAGAAGATCGGGTTTATTTGATAGAAGAAGTGGAAAAGCTCTGTGATAAGCCCAGACAGCAAGTGTACAATGCTTGAACTAAACACTCACTTCTACAAAAGCAGTAGGAATGGCTGCTCTAGCACAAACAGATGCTAGAAGAAATAAATAAGCAAACTATGAAAGAGAAAGGAAGCTGGGGCGTGTGCGTAACAATCTGCTAAGCAACAGGAGGAATCAACTGTCTAAGGTAGAAACCACAGTGAAAATTGATCAGAAGAGGATTGGTCTGTAGGTGCTAATTAAAGTGGTGAGCTGTTTTTTCTGCTGGAACAAATTCAAGATGGGAAATTATTATCAACTATATGAATATACATTTTTTTTTTCCTAGAGTCAAGAGAACTTACTGGTGAAGAAAAGAGTCTCTAAAAACTTGACCCTCACCAAAAAGAGGACAAACTAAAAGGATTTGGGTAATTTTAAAAAGAACATGGGGTAGGGCCTCCTTGAAATACACATGAGAGATGGTGGAAAAATAGCAGAATCAGTACTTGGCAGGACAAAAAAGGACTATAAGACACAATTGAAGGAACTTGTCAAGATGGTAAAGGCAGTGAAATGCTCAAGAGCAATTGCTGAATGCAAGTAGAGCCAGAAATGACTTGGCTGTACTTGCTGTGAGTATTTTAGAAAATGAAAGGCAATCACATCTTTTGTATTTACCTGGGTGGAGCTGAAGAACATTCTCCTTAGTAAAGTATCTCAGGAATGGAAAAACAAACAACCCAGGTATTCAATACTAATCTGAAACTAGTAGATGAACAACTACAGGCCTGTATAGGAGGAAAAACAATTAAATACAAGAAGAGGGGGGGGGCACTAGGGGGAAACAGGTTCAAGTCAGCCCCCAACTAAGAGTGTTAAGATTAAAAGTGTGAGCCACTGGGCCTGGCCTTCACATTTCTTTCACTATCCTTAAGATTATTAGCCATTACTGACTGAATTAGAAAAGGGAGCTTAGTTTTCTGAATTCTAGTTCAATGTAGTTTCTTTTATATCTGAATTTTTTTAGGAAACTTTCATTGTATAGTTTTTAGGAATGGTTTTCTTTTTCTTTCTTTCTTTCTTTTTTTTTATTTGAGACAGTTTCACTATGTTGCCCTCTGTAGAGTGCAATGGTCTCACAGCTCACAGCAACTTCAAACTCTTGCGCTTAAGTGATTCTCTTGACTCAAACTCCCAAGTTGCTGAACTACAGGTGCCCACCACAATGCTCGGCTATTTTTTTGTTGTGGTTGTTGTTGTTTGGCAGGCCAGGGTCGGTTTCAAACTGGCCAAGCCCGTGTATGTGGCCGGTGCGCTAGCTGCTGAGCTATAGGTACCGAGCCTAGGAATGGTTTTCAGGGGATTTGGAGGAGACAATGAGAAAAATTATTTAGGACCTCATCTGTCCCACATGAAGAGATTGGTAGGTAAAAAAGGAAATAAAGGGGTGTGATTTCCAGTAGATGGTAACTCCCATGAGAGTAGGGATCTGATCTTGAGGTGTTCCTAACCCACAGTTGGCACTAAGAAATTGTTGAATTGAGTGAAAAATAGTCAGAGACATTGAAGAGAGCAATGATACTGTTTTGAATGTTGATAGAGGAGGGAATAAGATCTGTCATTCTCCATCTGAATATTTATAGGAATCACTTTGGAAGCTAGTTAAGAATATAGATTTCTGAGTCCTACTCATAGAAATTCTGATTTAGTGGTTGTGGTAGGCAGAATAATGTCCCCCTCCCCAAGATGTGTATGTCCTTATTCTCAGAACCTGTCCATATGTTATGTTACCTATGGCAAGATGTAATTAAGATCACAGATGGAATTAGGGTTGCTAATGAGCTAAGATGAGGCTTCCATAAGACGAGATAAAGGAGGTAGGAGAATCAGAACCAGAGAGTTGACCTCATGATGAAGATTTGACTGGCTGTTGATGACTTTGAAAAAGTTTAATATTGAAAAGAATTTGTTTTTTAGGAAATGTCAGCTTGACATGATAGTTAATTCCTACTGGACTCTAGCAACATGTCTTTTTTTTTTTATTTCTAAAAGGTTAACTAGCAATGGTATAGCTGTACTCAAATATTAGGATTTCAGCAATCCCCTCATCAAGGACTTTATGATCTCCTTTTGGAGATGTGATAAATTAATCTTCATGTTTTATATACCTGTACATAAAGAACGCTGCTTAAGAGATGAATGCCAATCGAATAGAGATGTATTGATAGATAATTTCTGGAATAACTCCTGGGAGTTCTATATAATTAGTTATGAAGATGTAAAAACAAATAATATGTCATTACTTGTTATAGAATGAGAGTTAAGGAAAAATAGTTGAGGAAGAAGAAGATTAAGATGTGATGTAAATTTAAAAAGCTATATTGATTTTCACAGACCTTTAATATGTAGGCAGAGAACTCGAATTTTTGTTGTTAACAGCAAAAGCCCCTGATGAGGGTCAGTGGGGTCAGTTTTGTGTGAGGGTAGAATTTTTGAATTTTCAGTTCCTGAACAAATGAATCACTTTCCTTCCCCTGCTTCTTTTACTTTTCTCATAGGACTGCATTTTTCTGTTCAAGGAATACCAGGCATCTTTTCACAAAACAAAGAAGCAGATTTTAGAATCCTCAGGGGAAAAATCTTTTGAAGTTTCAGAAATGTATATATTTGGAAAATTTGAAGCTTTCTGTAAAAGGCTGGAGAAGGTAAGCATTATGCAGTCACAGCACCCCCACCCCAAACCACCCTTCGGCTTCTTATGTACTTTATGTAGTGCCCTTGAGATTTATTGTTCCTGATCCCTTTTTTCACTATTGTTACAACTCTCCTGATATCACTTAAAGATCACTACATTTTATTATAACTTATTTTTTTATTCTTGGTTACTGCCTTCTGCTAGTCAAACAAAAGCTATTGCAAACTTTCACCTCTTGCAAGACCTCAATTCTACCTCTAACTATGGAACTTGAACTTAAAATCCTCTGCTCTTAACCATTATATTAGGCTGAGAAAAGGATGAGATGAAACACCTGTTCTGCCTAAAATAACTTTGTAGTTGTGGGGTGACTGGATGTCTGGGCATCTCCTCTTTTGGGGCCAGTATATATGGTGTATATGTAAGCATAGTGTGGATGGTGCTTTTGCTAGGAAGATAACGGGTTAGAAACTTCACCTTTGATTTGCTTATTAACTGAGTGGGGAGGAGTGATATTTTTTTAGGAGATATAGGGCAGCCCCTACCAGAGATTTCTCAGAGTGGGCCTTTGAGATGTCTGTAAAGCTATCATCTGAGTACCACCCCTTCCACACTTTGCCACCTTCCTAGGCCCTGCTAGTATTTAGGGTCCTGTTCATCATTTGTTGGAAGGTAGTAGGACATTACATAGATGGAAGTGCATTTCCTAGACATGTCTGGAAGCCTGTTTTTTTTTTTTTTTTTTTTTATTTGTGACCGCCTCATGTAGCCAGTGCAGAAAAGGATGGGTGATGAAGAGAACCAAGCTACCCAGTGGAGTCATTTGCACATACTTCTTTGAGCCCTGAGCCCATTTTAAAATTTATTTAAGAGCTTTATTGAAATAGAATTCAATTATACCACATTTACTCATTAAAATGTACAAGTCAGTGTTACCTTGCCCAAATTCATAGGGCAACCAACCATTAACAAAGAAACCCTATATCTAACAGCAGTCACACCCCATTCTCTCTTCTACCCAGCCTTAAGCAACCACTGATCTACCTTCATTCTTCTCTTTTCCTCTTTTTGAGACAGAGTCTCACTCTGTTGCCCTGGCTAGAGTGCCATGGGATTATCACAGCTCACAGCAAGCTCAAACTCCTGGGTTTAAGTGATCCTTCTGCCTCAGTCTCCCTAGTAGCTAGTACTACAACTGCTTACGATAATGCCCAGATAATTTTTCTGTTTTTAGTGGAGACATGGTCTTTTTGCTTTGTTGGTCTGGAACTCCTGAGCTCAAGTGATCCTCCCGTGTCGGCCTCCCTAAGTGCTGGGATTATAAGTGTGAGCCACCCACTCATCTAGTTTCTATCTCTGTGCCTATTCTGGACATCTTATATAAAAGCAGTCCTGCGATATGTGGTCTTTTGTCACTGGCTTCTTTGACTTGGCATAATCTTTTCAAAGTTCATCTATGTTACAGCATTTTTCAGTGCTCCATTCCTTTTCATGGCTTGATAATATTTCATTATATGGATAATGGCTTATTTTATTTATCCACTCATCAGTTGATGGACATTTGGGTCATTTCCTCTTCTTGGATATTAATGATAATACTTCTATGAACATCAGTGTGTAAGTTTTCGTGTTGACATATTGTCATTTATCCTGGTTATATACATAGAATTGGAATTGTTGGGTCACATGGCAAATCTATATTTAACTGTTTGAAGAACTGCCAAACTATTTTTCAAAGTAGCTGTATTATTTCGTTGTATATTCTAACCAGCAAAGTGCACAGGTTATTAATTTCTTCATATCTTTGTCTGCACTTCTTATTATCTGTCCTTTTGGATACTACACTTGATCTTAGCCAAAAGGCCGAGAAGTGGTTATTTTTCTGTCCTTTTGGATTAAGTCATCCTAGTGGGTATGGAGTAGTATCACTAGAGGTTTTGATTTGCATTTCCCTGACAACTAATGATGTTGAGCATCTTTTCCTGTGCTTACCGTTCATTAGTATTTCTTTGGAGAAATGTCTGTTCAAATCCTTTTCATACATTTTAATTGAGTTATTTGTCTTTTTATTGTTGAATTGCAAAAGTTCTTTGCATATCCTACATGTACCTTGTCAGATATATGATTTACAGATGTTTTCTGTCATTCTGTGGGTTGTCTTTCAACTTTCTCGACTGTCTTTGAAACACTGTAGTTTTAAATTTCAATCAAGCCCAATTTATCAAGTTTTCCTTTTGCTTGTGCTTTTAGTGTAGTATCTAATAAACTGTTGTATAGGGCTGTTTTATAGGCAGTAAGGATGGTTTGGGGGCCAGTGTCCAATTAAAAAGATGTTAGCATGGGTCAAATTAATAAACAGGCCTCAGTGGTCAGGACTGTCCCTCAAAAATGTATAATGTCTTTGAATCCACTAGAGCATACACCTGGGCTGGGTCTTGCCCTCCCTTAATTTTTCCAGGAGCCAGAAACCTTACCAACTTGGGTGCAGTTTTGAGCTTGGTAGAATTTTAGGGCTACACTTCAATGAAGATCTTTGGTGGCAGGTCTAATGCTGGAAACAATGGGCATCCATGTATGAAATAGCAGCCTGGCCATTTCTCTGATGCTAGAGGGAGTGGGCATCCATTAGCTAGCTCCATTAGCCATACCCCTCCTGATCTCTGGGGAAGCCCTGCTTCTTGTCTTTTAGAATACAACTTCAAGTCATAAGGGTCCAGCAACCAGAGCTAATGTAGCATCTCCCTCACCCTGCCCCACACCCTACTGGAAGTGCATCCTGATTGCTAGGTTATCCCAGTTCACCTACACTAAGAACCCCAAGACTGGCTGGGAATAATTGCTGGATATCGGTGTCCAGACTGTCAAAGGTGAGGCTATCCATTTAACCCTGATGTGTGGCCAAGGTTTTGCATAATCCACTCAGAGTGGTTGCTGAACTTCCTGGATGGGTTTCCTCTGATGAGTTGGGGACATGGGGGCCATTGTGGGACTACCTCTGTGAACTCTTAAATAAGTGAAGAGGAGAGCCAGAAGGGCAAACTAAGCCAGAGCCCAGGAGGAAAAGCTAAGATTCAGCATCAAAATGACCCAGTGGAAAAGTCAAACTTTTACAGACAAGGTTGGGTTGGAGAACTGAAACCTCAGAGGTGGTCAAAGATGTTAAGGACCTTTAAGGAACAAATGAAGAAGGTTCTAGTATGTCAGTATCAGGGTACTGAAACATACTTCTTTTGGTGTGAGATTTGCGATGCATTGAATGTTTGTCTTAGAGAGCCAGAATAAAGTGTGTACAATACTCTTTGCTTCTTTCTCTTCCTGCCATGCATTTTGAGGACTATTGGTGGCCTATGTTTAGGTTTGTTTTCTTCTCACCCTGAACATTTGTGGGGAGCTGGTATGCTGGGGAAGATTTAGGAACTGGAGTCAGTATGCTGGGGAATATTTAGGAACTGGAGCTGGTAGGTAAGGTAGGGTCTTTCCTCATGGTGACACTGAGATGAGGGAATTAGAGAAAGTTGACAACTAGAAAGAGTGCTAAGGTGGGGGAGCCAGAGAAGGGATTATAAATGGTTGTCAGTAGTGAGGGATCAAAAATTGATACAGAGAGCTGGGCAGGAGCATGATCATGGTCATGGCTGACTCCCATGACTGGTTTTTATAGTGCTGCTATGTGGTATGGGGGGGTCTACACTGGCTACATTTGGAGGGTCAATTCAGGGACAGACCACCATCCCTGTCTCAGATGACCCCCTCATTTAACCTAAATAGAGGGTAAATAGAGGATGTGTTAGTGATCAGAATTCTGCCCCAGTCTCTGGCTGTTGGAGCCAAGTAGGTAGTAGGGTAAAGGGTACAGGGTAAAGGACAGAGTCTTAGCTTGCTAGAAAAGCAGAGTGAACTGGCAGTAGTTTGTTTTTGCTCTTTAAAGACGACAAATGGAGTGCATGTATTAGGGGGAGACTCAGATGCTTCTCTTTACAAAGAGCACATAGAACGCACTGTAAATCCTGGGTGGCCTCTATGTCCTCGAGGTTTAGGGGGCTTGTAGGGTCACACTAGTTTTTGGAATTGTGTAGAAATAGTGGAGGAAGAGCAGCAGTTGCTTTGGAAACAGTTTTTTCTGGGCTGACACACACAGGGACTATGTGAATTCTGCTGGCCGTGTAGGGGAACTGCAGTGCTGTCTTCAGGGTATGGATATTTGGAAGACTCTGTGAAAACAGATTTATTCCATTTCTGGCCATTGGACAAATGGATCGGCCCTGGAGAGCTAAGGACATTGTTCTCTAAAGCAGGAATCAAACTGGGGACTCACTGATGAAGATCAAAGAACTAAGTAGCCTATGGACATAGATTTTTTTTTTTTTCTGTACAGAAGGTGGGATTTAGTAAAGTAGGCTGCCAGTTCTGGAATAAAAAGTATTGTGAGGGCTTCCTAGGGCTCTTCGGGGGTCAGGAGTGATTGCCGTCATCGTTCAGGCTTCTTGGGTTGGTTCATCATCTCTGGTCTCCAGCCCCTGGGCCCGTAGGCTGCAAGTGATCTGTGGCCTGTTATGAAGGAGGTGGGTGGTGGGTGAGCTAGTGAAGCTTCATCTCTGTTTACAGCCCATCGCTCACCTTGCTGCCTGAGCTCTGCCTCCTGTCACATCGGTGGCAGCATTAGATTCTCACAGGAAGCGTGAACCCTGCTATAAACCGTGCATGGAAGAGATCTAGGTTGCATGCTCTTTTTGAGAGCCTGATGCTGATGATCTGAGGTGGAGCTGAGGAGGTGATGCTAGCACTGGGGAGAGGCTGTGAACAGGGATCGTTATTAGCAGAGAGGTTTGGCTGCACAGAGACCATAGAAGTCAGTTGCTTGAAGACTCATATCAAGACTACGCTCCCCTCAGTCTGTGGAAAAATTGTCTTCTGTGAAACCAGTCTCTGGTGCCAGAAAGGTTGGGGACCACCGCTTTATCTGAACACAGGAGTCAAAGGGAGAATACCGGTGGATTCATGCTAATGTCACATAGCTATGGTGGGAGACAGCAAGAGTGGTGGAGACTTTGAATCCAGTGATTCAGTGAAATGATCTTCAGAGAATTCTCAAGAACAAAAAGATAAAACTATGTAGTCGTGTTCTCTCGGCCCTTTCCTCTTGAAAGCCAGAGTGATTAATTTCTGAAAAATGTAAGCTCTCTCTGGATATGATAGAATATCATCTGTTTTAAATAGTCTAAAAGTATTGTCTTCCATTTTTTCTTCTCTGCTTGGTTTTAGCTAAAGGATTTAGTGGTTTATTGGTTTGTTTTTTTAATTAATGATTCATTAAGAGCCTATTCTGGGAAAGGGACTTAATGTCGTATTAAACAAATAAAATAATAGTTTTATTTTTAAGATTACAGAAATGATAACTGTTGTGCAAACATATTCAGCTTTGAGTAATTCTACCATAGAAGGAATAGATATTATGGCAATAAAATTCAAAAATATTTATCAAGGAGTTAAGAAAAAGCAATATGATATTCTGGATCCAAGAAGAACAGAATTTGAACATGATTTCTTGGACTTCATGTCAAAAATCAATGCTTTAGAGGTAATTATACATGCTTTTACTTAGTAAAGCTGAAAAGTAATCAGTTGTCCTATCTAGTAGTGCTGTAAATATTCACATGTAATAAATATTCATATATTTGCTATTTATTTTAAATACATATTACAAATTGATCAAAAATATTGGCAGTATAATTTTCAAACTAGTGCATAAAATTTTCTTTTTCTTTTAAATGACAAATGAGCACATCGAATAAAAGATCTCATAGCATAATTAGAATCCCAAAGAACTATTGTAGTGAGAGTTCATTTTAAATTTACATTAAAATTTGTGTTCTGTGCCAAAGAGCCAAGGGAGGATTTATCATTCTTTACCTTAGTGTGAAAAGATTTGAGAAGAGATTAGGAAGATGGAGCACTCTCCCTCTGGCTCTGTGCTTCACACCTGCATTCTCCCTGTAGCTGTGGAAGGGAGTTCTGAAGAAGTGCTCATATCCTAGAGTCATAGATTAAGGGACACTAGAGGGGTGAAAGGTGGTCAAAAAGTATGTCAGATGAGAGAGACTGTGACCTGTTTCTCACCTTTTGGGCTTATATGACCTCAGTTACTCTCTTACTGAAAACTACTGTTAACCTAAGTTTAGACCAAAGTAATGGTCTCCTTTCTGCTGCAGAATTTCTTGGAGATATAAGTAGGGACGAGAATGTACTTTGTTTAGCTTTTGAATCTGAAATCTTTGCCATGAAGGTGAGAAAAAAAAAATTAGATTTTTTTTCTCATTTATTTAAAAAAATGTTTAAAAACCAAATGACATGTAATCTGGACTATACAAATAAGAAATAGTCTCATATTAACTAAAAAACCCCAGAAAGATCCTAAAATCTTATTGCTCTAATAATACTGCTTTTTGCTTTTGGGATAGATTTCCCTTCAACTTCTGAAAGTTAAATTCTTTGACATTAAGATGTATATTAGTTATTACTATTAGTGTTTGACTAGTTGGGTGAGGTGGTATTTGTTTCCAAAATGCTTTGGGAGTTCAATCTTTATGGCAATGGGAATTTTTCAAATACTTGTTTTCTCTTAAATTACATTTATGATTTAATATTAATAAAGATTATATGTTACCAGGCATTTATTGTGCTCTTAGATACAAAGTTTAGCTCTCCGTAAATTTAGAGACCACATTAGCCTTTGCCTTTTAATAGTTAAATAATTTTGCCAGTGTTTTGGTTTTCCTTCCTTTTCCAATGTTTGATTGATAGTGTGGTGGATGTTAGTAGAGCAAACCAAGATAATGTACATAGAAAAGTAATTTGCAAAGAGTAATTCATTTCCATCTATTGGGTACCAGGATTTTGGAGTTCATCCTACAGATGGTGGCAATCTTGAAAAAATATTTTCCACTTCTTGTTCTTCTTTAGTGGTGACACAAAATTTTCTGAGAGCAGCAGTGTTGGAAAATGATGCTTATTGGCCCTGGTGCCTCACTTTGGGATATTTAGGCCTTCAGAGGGCCAAAATATCCCAAAGTGAGACGCTTATAAGGCACACTCACTCCTTTCATAAATTTTCTAGGTCAGTGATATCCAATAATAGTAAACTGCAAAGGTGAAGTACATATGTAATTTTAGTTTTTCTAGTAGCCACACGAATAAAGAAAAAGTAGATGAAATTAATTTTAATACTTTAACCCAATATATTAAAATATTATAATTTTAATATGTCATCAATATAAATATCTTTGATGAAATATTTTACATTTTCTCTTTTTCTACTGAGTGTTTGAACCCTATCTGTATTTTACCCTTATAGACATCTCACTTCCAAGTGGTGACACTTTTTGAAGCCGCACGTGGCTGGTAGCCACTGTACCGGGCCATGCAGTTCTAGGTGCTTAGATGGTAGATGTGTTTTGAGGGTATTTTGATTCTGTAGAAAAGGCATTAATTGTTAAAAAAAAACAAAACAAAATTGATGTCTTCCTTAATATCAAAAATAATCCAGACATTAACATTTTATTTTAGGTACAAATACAGTCATTTATGAACAGTACTTTTGGAAAAATCTCATCTTCTCAGCAGGCTCTCCAGCTGCTTCAAAGGTATTTATAATGTTTTAAGCAGTATAGTTTCTAAGTAGAAAACCTTTATATCCGAAAATACAATTTCAAATTAGATGTTCTTGGCTATCTCTTCTACATAGACCTTAAAATGTAAAAATATTAACTTTTCAAATTTAAATTGGTAAATTTGAAATACAGAATGACACTTTTTCATTGCTTTTTTGGTAGTAGAAAGTCTTTCAATAAGAAAGGCAATTATTTCACATTTTTACTCCCCCTTCTCACACCAGCCATGTAATACGCTTAAGGTTAATTTCATAGGTATTATTGGAAAGGGAGCAAATAATGTTTAACTCTACATACTAAAAAATATCTAGAGTGAAATTATCTAAGAGTAATAGATACTAAAACTTTCCATCTCCCCCGTCTCGAAAGAGGTCTCCTGTACCTTTTAAAAACAATTATAAGTACTTAAGGTGTACATGGTGCAAACACCAAGTACTTAAGTGTAGTGAGATGGTTGCTACAAGGAAGCAGATTAACATGGGTCATCTCAAAAAGTTAGTCTTCCCTTTTTTCATGGCATAAGCACCTGAAACGTACTCTCAGCTTCCTTTCCCTCCATTCCAATCGCACTATCCTCTCAAAGGGCAGGGAATCCAAGGTTAGAGTGATGAGCTGGTCTAGAGGCCCTTCCCTCCAGCTCAGGAAGGGGTTAGGACCCATGAAAGGGACCCTTGGGAACTCTTCCCTGAGAGCTGGTGGATGTAGGTTTGGGTCTGGCTTTGTTATAGTTGTGTGTCTCTATAGCGATGGCGCATACCTGGTGAGACCATCGTCAAAAAGTCAAAACAGACATAAAATGACTTTGGCAAATGTCAGTCCCACACAGATAGCAGGTACCCTTTTATTGGTAACCTCTCTCTCTATCTCTGCCTCTCTGTTTTTGCCTATAGTACGCTGGTGTGAATTCATTTTATTAGTGCAGTGTTGTGGTTTCAGTACTTGCTGTGTGTCATTCAGTGTCTAAATGGAAGTAATCTTTGGCTGATGAAGTTGTACTTATGCTTATGTTATCTGGATTTATGTGAGAGTTAACACTGGCTAGGTACATTCCATGTCTTCGCCTCCATCTTTGCCAAGCCAACTCATCTTTTTAATCTCAGTTTAAGTGTCACTTTCTCAAGGAAGTCTTACTTGAGTTCCCAGAGTTGGCTAGATCCCCCTGTTATATGCCTTTCTGGCTCCCTCATAATTTAAGTAATTATTTATGTTTCTCTTGACTTCTATTTGCCCTTCCTATAAGATAATTGTAGGTTCCAGAGGGGCTAGGACTGTACCTATCTTGTTCATTACTGTATCCTAGGACAAGGCATGAGGCCCAGTATGAATATTTGTTAAATGAATGAATTGGATATTTAGTATATTTCTCATTTACTTAATTATTCATCTTCAATTACTTTTAGATTTCAGAAGCTAAACATTCCCTGTCTTCAATTAGAAATAAACCACACAATTGAGCGTATTCTTCAGTTTTATGTGGCTGAACTTGATGCTACGAAGAAGGTAAGTGTCACAGTTACAAATGGAATGGTATATTAATGCAAAAAGAAAACAATTCTGAAAGTATTTGCCATCATTGTTTGGTGCCAAGCTTTTTAAAATGATTTCATCTCTGCTAAGACCTTTATGGCTAACATACTAACTTCCATGTGAGTTGTATTTAACTCATGCTCGTATTGACCTGGAGGCTTCTTGAAGCTACGAAACCCCTGCTGCTGTCAATCAGCCGTCTCCTCCACCTGCTGTCACCCTCTCCAGCACAAGCACTTCACCATAACTCTTAGTTGTGCATTTTTGCCTTGTTGCCTGGTAGCTCTGAACAAAATCCATAGGATAGTAGACAGCGACATAACATTGTTGCACATACTCAGGGATGTGATACAGAGGTCCTCATTCAGGACCACCCGTGGTCCACTCCAGACACAGCTATATACTTGTGGAATGACGAAAGACTCACTTCTACGAAATAAATTCAATGAGTATGTTGTGAGTCACATAGAACTCATGTGGTGTGCAGTGTAAAAATGGATCCTAGTACTGCATGAGTTACATATAGCTCATGCACAGAAAATAGTAAAAAATAGCAAATTTTTCATTAAAATAGAAAGGATTGTTTTGAAGTTTTTATTCTATTTTCACAATAGAACACTGTGGTCCCAAGGAAACAATTTTTGCCTAGTATGACAGGTAATGTGCTGCTAGACCTCCTCTCTATGGGAAGGTGCAGCGTGAGCCGCTGGGCAGCCAGCTTCATGCTTCTGTGCTCTTAGGAACTGTCTTTTTGCCATAGTTTTCAGGTGTGTGTCTAGCAAAGTCCATTTGAGTTAGTATTTTTGAGGATTGAAATATAGGTCTGGAGACTGTTGGGAAAGATGTAATGTATCTATATGCTCCTTTTCAGAGAATACTTCCTTAAAATTTGGGATAAGGATTGGGCACAGTGGCTCTCACCTGTAATCTTAGCACTCTGGGAGGCCGAGGCAGGTGAATTGCTTGAGTTCAGGAGTTTGAGACCAGCCTGAGTAAGAGCAAGACCCTATCTCTACTAAAAAATGAAAAACCTCAGGCAAGATGATCTCTTTAGCCCAAGAGTTTGAGGTTGCTATGAGCTATAACGCCAAGACACTCTATTCAGGGTGCCAGAGGGAGACTCTGTCTCAAAAAAATAAAAGACTTTGGGCTAAGGCAGAAAAAAATACATGTACTAGGAAATAAAGGTGAAGAGAGAATTAAGTGTCAAGTATTGTAAACATCATTGTTTCTGAGCTTCAAGTTATCTCTGATGTGTGCTTTACTGCCTATACAAAAGTGGTTCTCAACCTTCCTAATGCCGCGACCCTTTAATACAGTTCCTCATGTCATGGTGACCCCCAACCATACAATTAGTTTTGTTGCTTATGGTTGGGGGTCACCACAACATAAGAAACTGTATTAAACAGTAGCGGCATTAGGAAGGTTGAGAACCACTGCAGTATAAGACTTAAATAATAGTAAAACAATACAAATATAGCTGTATATTTTTTGCTTTTTCCACTGCATTAAATTCAGACATTAACTTTGCATTTTAAATTACAGCTTTATCATTCTCAAAAAGATGACCCACCTCTCGCTCGCAACATGCCCCCTATAGCCGGAAAAATACTTTGGGTGAGGCAGCTCTATCGCAGGATAAGTGAGCCCATCAACTATTTCTTCGTAAGCCAATAATTAAATTGATAATACGTGGTGATTATGGTGGTTTTAACAGAAGAGATATATTTTTTCCTGTAATATTGGTGTCCAATAAAAAGCCCATTCTTTTACCAGGCAAACAAAATTTCGTTTATCAATATAAACTTGAGAGAGGCTAAGTCATTTCCTTCATGTACAGTAGATAAGCCAGTTTAAGTACAACTGTCTTGAAGTCAGTGAATCTTATAACTTTATGTCTTATTAATAATAACACAGACCACTTAAGCCCTTTTAAAAATAAAAATAAAAAATTCGAAAACACAATGAAGTACAGGCCTAGCACTGGAGCTCACTTACATGTGTGGACAGATAGGTCAGGGATCTATGTGTTCAATGGAGGTAAAGATACACTCAAAGCATGTATTCGTGTATGAAGTACTGACACCAAGGGCAGGGTGTGATTGAGTCTGTTCATTCCCTGTGTCTTTAAGATTCTTAGATTTCTGAGAAACAGCGTCCTCTTAAGCCCCATTGGCATTCTGAACCTGACAGGATGTCTTTTCTTTGTCCTTGTTCTTTTGTTTTTATTTAAAAGACAGGGTAGCACATGCATGCTGTCTTATGCTTTAAATATGGAACAAAATAACTATAAAGCTATAGTCTTACAAGTAATTTTATTCTTTAATTGTTTCTGTTTGGCTGCCATCATTTACTTCATTGTTCTGAGTATTTTAAAAAAGATTAAAACCCTGTCTTCGGATAAGAGGTCAAGGTGGGGGACTCAATCTGGGTTGACTTCATAGTGGCAGGGTGGGGATTACTATTGCCCTGATTGACATATGTGAATTGAAACCTGATCTTTCAGTTTTTACATAAAGAAATTGATTTTTATTCTTTGATATATGGTTACCTTTTTTGTGTGCTGGAATTTTTTTTTTTTTTTTTTGAGACAGAATCTCACTATGTCACCCTTGGTGGAATGCTGTGGCGTCACAGCTCACAGCAACCTCAAACACTTGGGCTTAAGTGATTCTCTTGCCTCAGCCTCCCATGTAGCTGGGACTACAGGAGCCTGCCACAACTTGTGGCTATTTTTTTTTTTTTCCTGTAGTTGTCATTGTTGTTTAGCAGACCTGGGCCGGGTTTGAACCCGCCAGCCCTAGTGTATGTGGCCGGTGTCCTAACCACTGAGCTACAGGTCCCAAGCCTGGAATTTAGGAATTTACGCTGATATTCATTGTTCAAAGAAAATCCATTTATTGTATCTTGCTTAGAGAAGTAGAGATGGGCAGAAAAATCAGAGGTAGAAATTCTGAATGCCTGGGGCTGGCTGTGGGGCTCCAGGTCTCTTTTTTTTTTTTTTTTGCAGTTTTTGGCTGGGGCTGGGTTTGAACCTGCCACTTCCTTTTCCAGCGTTCCTTCTATACAGATAATATTTCCCTATTTGTCTCTTTTCCTTGTATGGTCCCTATCTCTGTTTTATTCTGAGGTAGAATCTAAATTGGTAGCATCATTGTTTGACATCATTTTACATATGACTAGTTTTATGATTTGGACATGAAAATAACAGAAAATGTTTAAAATAAATCTGTCTTTTTTCCTTAAAAACAGAAAAACTCAGACATTTTGTCAAGTGTAGAAGGTAAAGCTGTGATCCGTCAGTATAACAAGATTGCCTATGTGCTGGTGGAGTTCGAGGTGATTTATCACACAGCCTGGGTCAAGGAGATTACACAGTTACATTATGGTGCGTGTAAGACTGTGCAGTGAGACTCAAAATAGGACTAGGTGGTTTTGAATGAATTTGCATTTCTGGAGGATTTTTTCAATCTTTTCACATAATCTTAGGATAGGTGAGATTTAGGGATGATACGATGGTTTATTTATTTAGAGTTGTTAATAATTTTCTGATTTTATAAGCAAGAACTGTCATGACCTTAGCTGATATACTTAAGTTAGGACCTTCTACTGAAAAACAGTGTTTGAAAGTAAAAATATCTTTATAGGTGTTTCTCTATTTAGATTTATGGAGGTTTTCATATTCCATTTTATCATGTTGTAGATTCAACCTCAGTCCCAGTCTGAGGAAAAAGAATTGCAGCCCATTCCTGGGACCCCCCTGTTCCCTCCTCCCCACCCCACCCCCCACAGTTTCTTTCTCCTTATCTCCCTCCTTCCTTTCTTTTTCTATTGCTGAGTTTAATATCAGTTTTAATTTCATTTCCAGCAAATTAAGAGTGTTAGGTGTCAGGAGTCATTGCACATTAAGCCCGAGCTGGTTTGGAAGCCAACTGGGAAAAAACTCCATTGAAAATAAATAACTCAGCCAGTTCCAAACATAGTATTTGAGAATGCCTGGAGAAGGCTTACATGAATTCAGGCTGAGTACACTGAGAAAATGCAGCCTCTCTCTGGCCTCTTCAGAAGGCTTTTAGTGACTTTCAACAAAGGTGCATATGCAAAATGTAAAAATGCCAAAGGTGGGGTTGAAAGAATCCCAAGTGCCCTGTGAAGATTGGATGGAGAGAGAGGCTGGGTAACCGGTGGCGGGTAGATCAGACAGCCCATGGTGTATTTGGAAAGGGGGGAGGAAGAAGCTAGTTCTATCCCCAAGGAGAAATAAACCAGGTTTCCTAATTTACCTACATATCAAACGTTCAAAGAGTTTAATCCTTCCCAGTTGTTGACTGTCCAATGCATAGGCCTACTCAGGCCTTTCTGCGCGGGGCTCTATTCATCTATGGGCTTTCTCGGAGAGGGGGCGCCCTGGGAGAAGTCAACTTGTTTACCTCCCACAGTTAGGGTTGTATCTGAGTCTCTCTGGGGAGGGGACATATTTTGCCAAGGCTTTGGGCAGAGTTAAGTGTGAGGCAGAGGGTGGTTCTTGGCCATCATCCAGCCATGCTGGTCATCTAGGAGGTTGTTGTTTTTTGGGTGGACAAAATTATTGGTCAGTTCAGGTTCCTGCTTTGTTTCATTTTAACCTTAAGCTCTTAGCTATAACCTCAACCGTAAACTCTTATCCCTGACCTTGGTAGAACCTTTACTGCATCCCCGGATAGAAAGATTTCTCCCTCCCAAACCAAGTCTCCACTTCAGCAGAGCACAGATTTGTAGGTCCAGGAAGCACAAATTCTGTGGATGGGAAGCACAAGTTCTGTGCATGCGTTACTTGGGAATGATGGTGAGAGGGGTCACTCCCACTCCTGTGTCTTGGCATTAGACTTTAGCTGTTGATAACATAGCACTTCCATACAGGCCATTGATTCACTACATCCTTTCATTCTAGAGGACAGCCCTCAACCTCCACAGGGTGCTGTCCCCAAGTGGTGCTGTAGTTATCCCTTTATTAAGCCCATTTTATCAGGTCAGCTATTTTTGAATGATATGGTATATGGTAGGGCCCTGTGGATTCTTTTTTTTTTTTGAGACAGTGTCATTCTGTTGCCTTGTGTAGAGTATCATGTCATGGTGTCATAGCTCATAGCAGCTTCAAACTCTTGGGCTCTTCTTGTCTCAGCCTCCTCTGTACCTGGGACTACAGGTGCCTGCCATGCTATGATACCTGGTCAGTTTTTCTATATTTAGTAGAGACGGGGGTCTCACTTTTGCTCAGGCTGGTCTTAAACTCTTGAGCTCAGGCAATCCACCTGCCTCGGCCTCCCAGAGTGCTAGGACTATAGCTGTGAGCCATCCGGCCTGGCCAGGACCCTGTGGATTCTAATGAAAGTCCGCTAATAAAGCAATGCTTTCTGAGGAACATCAAGGGAAACTTAAAACTCACATTATGGAAAAAAGTAAAAGAATTTTTAACTACTGAAATATAGAGCACATACTGTTTTGCTTCTACCTACAATGCCATGAACTTTTCTATTTTTTTTTTTCTCCTGCTAGGTTTTCTACCCCCATGCTTTCCCTCTTATTTGCTTATTCAAAAACAAGCTCAAAGATCACCTGTTGCATAAAGCCTTTTCTTATTCCTCCTGGCAGAAAACAATGTGTTCCTCTTCCAGAGTTCTCCACACATTTTATGCACAGTTTTTCTCCTGATGCTTGTTGCTTTATATATATCTGTCTTATCTCCCTGCACATTCTAAGGGTCCTCTGCATGTCTGTTTTATCTTACATCCTTTTAATAATGATCATTGCTAACATTTTTATACAGTGCTAACTGTGCTTCAGGCTCTGTTTAAGCACTCCACATAAACTAATTTCTTTAATCCTAATGGCAGCCCTTGGAGAAACAATTATTAATCCTGTGTTATAGATGAGGAAACGGGAGGCACTGGTTACGTGACTTGCCCAAGATCACACAGTAAGTGGCAGAGCTGGGAATCAAATTCAGGCAGTCAGGCTCCAGAATCCACTCTCTTAACCCTTATACTGTACTACTTCTGAAAGTGCCAAAAGAATGGTGCCAGGTAGTCTAGGGGACTCTTAAAATATTGAAAAAAAAACATGTTGGGCACGGTGGCTCACACCTGTAATCCTAGCACTCTGGGAGGCCAATGTGGGTGAATTGCTTTAGCTTAGGAGTTCAAGACCAGCCTGAGCAAGGGCAAGACCCCATCACTACTAAAAAATAGAAAAAACTAGCAGGTTATCATGGTGGGTGTCTGTAGTCCCAGCTACCTGGGAGGCAGAAGCAAGAGGATCACTTGAGCCCAAGAGTTTGAGGTTGCTGTGAGGTATGATGCCATGGCATCCTAACCAGGGCAACAGAGTGAGAGTCTGTCTCAAAAACAAACAAACAAACAAACAAATAAATAAAATCCAATACGTAGAGATCAGGCAGTCTTAATAAACATTAATACTAATTTTATCAATATTTCGGGGAGAAAATCTTGAGAATATCGGTTGACACCTACTGTGTGCAGTACACATGTACACACTGCCGTGGATTAGTGCCCAGGAGAAGTGCTCACATGTAAAACAATATAAAGTTAGATTTTTTCATGTGAGCACAGGCTATCAGAAAAGAATTTCTCTAGAAGACTTCCTGTTACTCTATTGATGTGACTCAAATGTATAGGCCTTAGACTAATAATTGGGGACCTAATGTCATCCTCCTTTAGCTGGTTGGTCAAAGTTTCTCCGATGGTGATTCACTTGCAATGGAATGGTCACTCTGGCCTGGAGCAGACTTGCTGACTGTCATTATTGGTCTGTCAAGATGACCTTTTAGTCCTTTCATACTAGCTCAGTACAGTTTTAGGGAAGACAGACTTCATTCAATAAATCTTCAAAAGAGGATAAATGATTTCCAATCTAATTTTAAAATATTCCAAATGAAATGAATAAATCTTTTAGTTTAAGTTTCCATGTAACTTGTACTATCAAGATCCATAAAGACTAGTTTCATCTGATGAGTAAAAGCGAACTAACTTCAAAGAGATATACAGACAATTTTACTAGACATTTGATGTGGCTACATTGTCTGAAACAGTATGAAGCTTGGAAAAATCTGTGATTATTTTGAAATTCTCATGTCAGTAGTGTTAGTATAAGATATAAACTCTAGCTAATACATACTAGTTTATAAGTGTTGTATTATTATGCCTCACAAATAATTAATGTTAGGATAACCAATAATCTAAGGCTACCCTGTTGAGATTATGTATTTCAATTCATAATAAACTTATCAATCACATAAATAGACATCAGATTTTTATGTGAGATACAGTGTAAAAAAATATTCCAGGCGTTCACAACTCAATGGTGTTTAATAAATATTTCTTACTGATACTGAGCCTAGTTGAAAATGTAGCATGAGACCAATTCAGATGAACCTCCTTGAAAAAGCTAATTTGGTGTCCAGAATGAAAAAGGGTTTGAAATGAGGTGTGTCATCTTTTATAGTTCTGACCTTCTTTAGTTCTTTCCCAGGGGTAAAGTCCCAATCCATAAAAATAAACTAACATCATATTACAGATCTCTTTGACCCACTCAAAAAAGTATTGCAATTCACAGCACAAAGGTTGGCAGTTCTTGGTCAATTTTTATTTCTGGATCTGATGTTATGGATCTGCAGATACTCTGCATACATTAATCTAATTTTTGAGTACTGACTATGTGCCAGGTACTGGGCCTTAGCACCTGGGACATTCAAAACTATTATTTTGTCCTTAGGAAGTTAGAGATGGAAGCACAAAGGAAATCCAGAAAAAGTAATACCAACAATTATTTATTTGTTTGTAGCTTTACAAGCCACACTTTTTGTGAGACATCCAGAAACAGGGAAGTTGCTGGTTAATTTTGATCCCAAAATTTTGGAAGTTGTTCGAGAAACTAAGTGCATGTTAAAAATGAAGTTGGATGTACCAGAAGATGCAAAAAGATTGCTAAAATTGGAAAGTAAATTGAAAGCAGACAAACTGTATTTGCAGGTAACACAGATTATGTTTTCTAATTATTTTTGAAGGATTCCTTTTTTTTTTGTCTTTTGTAAAGGAAAAATATATCCCTGCAGATATGCTAACAGGGCATTGAGGGGAAATCTGTTACTTACGTTGATTCTTGATATACATAAATATTGACTTGCACACCAGAGAGAAATTGGAGATGGAAAGCAGAAAGTGAAATTATTAGAAATCAGATCTAGAGTTCAGGATAATGACAGTGATGAAATAGCAAGTTAAAATTGTTTTAATATTACAATTTCATAGATTAAGTGCATTAAATTTTATAATATATTTAATTCTAAATTAAATTAATAGTAAAATATAAATTAATAAAGTGGGTTGACTATATTGCATAGAAGGGATTCTCAACATTATAAGGTAAAATGAAACATTTAAATTCAAGTTTAATAGTAGGGCAAACTAAAATTTTAAAAAATGAAAATGCCAGGCAGAAACTGACATTACAAAGTAGCACAGAAAAGATTAAAGCCAAGTATATTCACATCCTAATGCATAGTTTCTAAAATGGGAAACAAGGTCCGGCCTGTAATCCTAGCACTCTGGGAAGCTAAGGAGACAGGATCCCTGAAGCTCAGAGGTTTGAGAACAGTCTGATCAAGAGTGAAACTCCGTCTCTACTAAAAATAGAAAAAATTAGCAGGGCATCAGGGCACCTGCATGTAGTTCCAGCTACTCAGGAGACTGAGACAGGAGGATTGCTTGAGCCTAGGAGTTTGAGATTGCTGTGAGCTAGGCTGATGCCAGGGCACTCTACCCAGGGTGACAGAGTGTGACCCTGTCTCTTAAAAAGAAAAAAAAGAAAATGTGAGGCAGTGCCCTTGGCTCAAAGGAGGGGTGCTGGCCCCATATGCTGGAGCTGGTGGGTTCAAACCCAACCCCGGCCAAAAACTGCAAAAAAAAAAAAAAAAAAAAGACAATGTGAAGCAAGAGAAACATGAGAATTTCTTTTTTTTTTTTTTTTAATAATTTTATTGAATCATAATTATGTACATTGGTGCAATCACAGGGCACGATTCAAAGCCAACTAAAACAGCAAGATGTATTAACTTCTAGGAAGGCTGTGGACATATATTTGGGAGTGCAGGAAGATACATAAGTATGAAGGACATTTTTTTTCCCCCCAGTGGTAAGACAATTTATTTACAGAAAACACTAAAGCTCCGGGTAGAGAGAGAGAACTCAAGTGGGGAGAGAAAAGCTCTCTCCATTTCTCTCCCGGTCTTTCCCCATCTCCCCCTTTAGGCTTTTAGTCTCGGGGTATATATAGGCGTATGGGTTCCTTGGCCGGGAATCGAATGAACACA
>CAUYON010206520.1:0-37485 GCA_963573935.1 Arctocebus calabarensis | reverse complement strand
TTTATATGTAGAAAAAACTTTCCTATGCTACTCGTAAGACTAGAGCAAATGGCAGCACCATAGTTTAAACATAAGGAGATTCAACATCATAATGACTTCGAATCTCTTTAAGTTAACCTACAGGTTTCATGAGAACTAAATACAAACAATAAGATTATTTTAGGAATCAGAACAAATGATTCTAAATTCTCTGTGGACAAATAAGCAAGCAGACCTGATTGAAGATGACGGCCGAGTAACAGCTTCTGTGCAGCCAGGCGCAGTGAGAGTGGGGAGAGAAGACTGCAGGCATCTCTGGCCAGTGGATTTCACCCAGAGGCTTCCTTTTGGTGATACAGGAAGTCAGTGACAGACTTCTGGACCCCCCCATGGAGGACAGAAGCAGTAGAAAATGGCAAGCGGTAGGTGCATTTGCTTGGTAGGAGTCTGCCTAGAGCTCTAACCATAGCAACGGCAAGATTGCAGGCAGGAAAAGCCTTGGGGTGGGCGGGCTGTTTTGATTTTTTTGGACCTGGACACTCGATTGAACTGCCTTTGGAGATCTTGGGCTGGTGTACGGATGACTTCGGGTGTTGTCTGGAGTCCCAGACTGAGCCGCTGAGCCGAAAAGGAGCTAATTATCATTCAGTTGTGGGCTGCCCCTGCGTGTTGCAGGGCTGGGATCTGCCGGTAGTCCTTGAGCGAGTAATCTAGTGACTGAGCTGCCCAAAGGTGGAGACTGAGACACTGGGCAAGTGCAGAGATCCAAGTGTTTGGCAGATTAACAGCTGTGGCCCTCAGGGGCATAGAAGGAGACTGGATTTGGCCCACTGGATAAGCAGGCAGCCACACCAGGAGAGATCCCAGGGGTAAGTGCTTTCCCTGGAAAGCTTCTGCTTGGCCAAGGTTCATGGCTTGGAGTGTCTATTGAGTAGGCTAAGGAGTCATTTGGGCTCCCAAGCCTGCAGGGTCTGAGAAATCACCAGAGGCAACTGACTTGTGGACACTGATTTCCTATCCTGAGACATTACTATAATTTTTGAGGACTTCTAGGAGTCTTACGGTTTAGTCTTTGGGGTTCTCTCAGTATAAGATCATATCGTCAGCAAAGAGAGGAGTTTGACCTCCTCTGCTTCCATTTGGATGACCTTTATTTTCTTGTCTTGCCTAATTGTATTGGCTAGAACTTCCGGCACTATGTTGAATAGTAATGGCGACAGACAACCTTATCTGGTTCCAGTTCTAAGTGGAAAAGCTTTCAGTTTAAGTCCATTCAGTAAAATAATAGCTGTGGGTTTGTCAGAGAAAGCTTCAATCAATTTAAGAAATGTGTCACCTGGCTCGGCGCCTATGGCTCAACGGGCTAAGGCGCCAGCCACGTACACCTGAGCTGGCAGGTTCGAATCCAACCTGGGCCCGCCAAACAACAATGGTGGCTGCAACCAAAAATGGCCAGGCATTGTGGCGGGCGCCTGTAGTCCCAGCTGCTCGGGAGATGGAGGCAAGAGACTCGCTTGAGGCCAGGAATTGGAGGTTGCTGTGAGCTGTGATGCCACAGGACTCTATCCAGGGTGACAGCTTGAGGCTCTATCTCAAAAAAATAAAAAAATAAATGTGTCACCTATGCCTATACTCTTCAGTGTTCTAATTAGGAAACAATGCTGGATTTTATCAAATGCTTTTTCTGCATCTATTGAGATGACAAAGAAATCTTTATAACCTTTCTTACAGTTCTCAAAAACCATAGGCTGTTAAAAAAAACTATTAAATGGCATCAAAATGACAAACATTTCCTCTTCAAAAGACAAAAAATAAGAAAATGAAAACGCAAGCCACAGAGTCTAAGACAGTACTCCCAAAAAAGTATTAAAAAAAAGTTAAGAATGGGCAAATAGGTAATTAACAAAACAAGGTAGACAAAAGACCAATAGCACATAAAAGACGTTCCATATCACTTCATCAGGGAAAAACAAATAATGCCAAAATAAGAAACTAATACTACAAGAATGGCTAAAGTTTAAAATATTGAAAATACCAACTGTCAGCAAAAATGTGGAACATTTGGAAATCTCATTCACATCGGGTTAGAATATGAAATAGTGTAATACATCCAATTTGGAAAACATTTCTACAGCTAAACCTACAATTGCAATATAACCTAACATTCCCAAATTCTAGGTATACATATCAAGAAAAATGAAAACCTACATCCACACAAAAACAAATATGTTCACAGGATGTTATTCAGCTAAGTAAATGCTGGAAACAATCTAAATGTTTATCAACTGATAAAAGAAAAAATTGTGGCATATCCCATTCTATGAAACCCTTCTTAATAATTTAAATAACACAGCATTGATATATGCAACAATATGACATATGCCATGTATCTCTACAGCTAATATATTCCATGGCATGAATCTTAGTATGAAATACATTAAAAACAAAAGAATGTATGTTGTTTCATATCTAGCCATAGGCCATTATAGAAAAGGCAAAATTTGAGGGATACAAAGCAGGTAAGTGGTTGCCTGGGGCCAGGGTTTAAGAGTGAGAAAGTAGCACAAAGGAGTATTTTGAGTGATCAAAATGTTCTGAAACTTGATTATGGTAATGGTTATCCAAGTAAGTCAGTCACTAAAACCCATATGCTTAAAATGACGTACATTATATCTCAAAAAGCTGGAGGGAAGAAAAGTTGCCAGATATTTTTGTGGCAACAAAATTTGTGGAGCTAAATTAATTAACCAAAAAGTTTCTTTGGAAAAACAAGCCAACTAAGAACAGCCAGAAAAACCCTAAAAACAACAACAATGGGCAAAGAGTGCCCTGTAATACTACCATATTACAAAAATTCTATAAGTAAAATGTTTCATATTAGTTCATGAAGTGACAAACAAACCAGAAAAGCCATAAATAGATAAAATGCACATGAATATTTAGTACACAATTAAGACAACATGGCAAATCAGAGGAGGAAAAGATGAATTTTTTTAAATGTATCGTTAGGATAAATAGCCATAGGAAAGAGCGAAACTTAGATGTTGTTCACACTATAAATAAAGGACAAAATCCAAATGAATCAGAAATCTAAATGCAAAAAAACTGAACCACTCAAATACTACAAGAAAATGTTGGTGTTAACACCTGGGAACAAAGAAAAAAATTACTATACGATGCAAATGCAGGTGCAAGATAGGAGAAGCCTGACAAATTTGACTACATAGAAATAAACTTCTCCATGAGTTAAATCAGGCGTCCTCACTTTTTAAACAGGGGGCCAATTCACTGTCCCTCAGACCGTTGGAGGGCCGGACTATAGCTTAAAAAAAAAAAAACTATGAACAAATTCCTATGCACACTACACATATCTTATTTGTAAGTAAAAAACAAAACGGGAACAAATACAATGCACACCAACGCATGTGGCCCGTGGGGCGTAGTTTGAGGATCCCTGAGTTAAACACAAAAGTAAAACAACAAATCACAAACTAAAAAATCAACTGCAACGTCTGCAACTAGTAAGGCTCATAGACAAGGGATAAATATACCTAATTCAAAAAATACACCTATATAAAACAGAAAGAAAACAATGGCTCAAAAGAAAAATGGGTAAGATACTCGGACAAATATTAATATTTCAAAGAAAAAGAAATGCTATTTATGGATTAAATAGCTTTTTAATCCATAGCTTCAAAAAGCTCAATCTCACTAACAAGAAAGTACAATTTAAGATTTACAATAAGAGGGCGGCGCCCGTGGCTCAGTGAGTAGGGTGCCGGCCCCATATACCAAGGGTGGTGGGTACAAACACGGCCCTGGCCAAACTGCAAAAACAAAAAAATAGCCAGGCATTGTGGCAGGCGCCTGTAGTCCCAGCTACTCGGGAGGCTGAGGCAAGAGAATCGCCTAAGCCCAAGTCCTGTAGGTTGCTGTGAGCTGTGTGATGCCACAGCACTCTACCAAGGGCCAAAAAAAAAAAAAAAATTACAATAAGAAATACAGTAAGATACCGTTTTCACCTATCAAACTGACAAAAAGTCTGCTGAAATAAAAGTTCTTGGTCTAAAGGTTCTTGTCTAAAGACCAAGAAGAAAAATAAGCACTTGCAAACATTGTTGAAAGGAATGCAAAGTGGTTCAATCCCAAAGAAGCAAGTATCCTTCAATCCAACAGTCCCGTTTTTAAAAGAATCTAAACCAAAGAATCACTAATTAAAATATAAAAAGACATTTCTACTTGACCACTTACTACAGCACTCTCAGTAAAAGCAAAATACTAAAGCTTCTGATTGAATAAGCTGGATCTTTAGGACCTTGAATTACACAAAAATGGTATAACACCAAAGTACAGACAATAAAAAATATAGTCAACAAATTGAGCTTCATCAAAATTAAAACCTTTGTGCTTCAAAACACATCAAGAATGTAAAAAGACAAGCCTCAGACTTCAAGGAAATATTTGCAAAGTATCTGTCCATTAAGGGATTAATTTCCAGAACATATGAAGAACTCTTAAAAATCAATAATTTTAAAAACTGAATTAAAAACGGGCCAAAAAAGTATCTCAAGAATGGGAAGGGAAAGTATCCAATGTACTCAATACTATTATGAAACTAATATAGATACACTTACATATTCATACAAATTATAAAACACAAAGATAACCCAGAAAGAAAGAAGGGAGGAGGGAGATGAGAGAAGACAGGAAAGAGGAGGGGTGAGGGTGGGCAACGAGTGGGGGGCAGGGTATTTGGTGGGATCTCACCTAATGTACACAATGCAAGGGTACATTTCAAAACAACTAAGAGTATATTATAAATGTCTTACCAAAAAAATAAATGGGGTGATGGTTATGTTAATTAGTTTGATTTAAACATTCCACATTGTATATCATCATATTGTACCCCATAAATGTATACAGTTATGACTTAATAAAAATTAAATTTAAAAAAAAAAGAGGCCAAAGGGTTTGAACAGACATTTTTCCAAAGATCTACAAAGAACTAGTATGTTCATGAGAAGATATTCAATATCAGTAGTCATTAGGGAACTGCAATAAAAACCATAATCAGAGGGTATTTTCCATCCACTAGGATGGCTACACTCAAAACCTAGACAATTACAAGTGTTGACAAGAATATAGAGAATGTAGAACCCTCATATATTACTGGTAGAAATGTAAAATGGTATGGCTACATGGGAAAAAAGTTTTGGCAGTTTCTCAAAATGCTAAATATTACCCTACAACTCAACAATTCCATTCCTGGGCATTTACCCAAGAGAATTAAAATTATTTTATATAAAAACTTGTACACAAACACTTATAACACCATCATTCACAACAGCCAAAAAGTAGGATCAACCCAAATGCCCATCAATTCATAAATGAATAAATAAAATGTAGTATATCCACATGATAGACAGTTTGTAATTCATATCCATGGGTTGTGCATAGAGGAACGGAAATTTTTCAAAAAAGCAAAAAACAATTTTAAAAAACAAGGTAGCAAAAAATAAAACAAATAAAAAGCAATTCAGTATAACTATTTATACAGCATTTATCTTTCGTGAGGTATTGCAAGTAATCCAGAGATGATTTAACTTATACAGGAGTGTGTGTAGGTTATATGCAAATACTACATCATTTATACAAAGGACTAGAGCAGAGGTCCTCAAACTTTTTAAATAGGGGGCCAATTCACTGTCCCTCAGACCGTTGGCAGGCCGGACTATAGTTTAAAAAAAAAAAACTATGAACAAATTCCTACGCACACTGCACATATCTTATTTTGAAGTCAAAAAACAAAACGGGAACAAATACAATATTTAAAATGAAGAACAAATAAAGTTAAATCAACAAACTTACCAGTATTTCAATGGGAACTATGGGCCTGCTTCTGGCTAATGAGATGGTCAATGTCCAGTTCCATATTTGTCCCTGCTAGTCGTAACAAGTGATGCAAGTGCACATCAGTTAGTCTAGATTTGGTTAGAGATTTCAGATGTTTCATTCTGGAAAAAGTCTGTTCACAGACATAAGTGCTGCCAAAGATGGTTGCCATTTTGAGTGCATGGTTCCTGAGATTAGGATTTGTCTCAGAGGGGAGAGATGCATGGAAATTAGGAAGGCTGCTTGACTTGAATGCATCTTTCAGAGAGTCACAATTCTGTAGTTCAGCCAGTTCCATTTGGTAAATTGTATCCACATTTTCTTTTTTTTTCTTTTATTTCAAGATACTTTATTCTTAAAACAGGTCACAACACTAAGCTTTTCGCCCATTCTGCCACTGTACAAGCTACAAATGCTTGCTGAGCAGCAGAGGGATGCTCTTTCATAGCATGTCTGAAAACTGAATAAAAATCCATATAAAACAAATATTCAAATAGTTTTCATAGGAACACAGATAACTGTGACCCCATCTCCTAATCTTACATATTGTTGTATCTGTGCCAACCCTACTCTTACTAAGACATTTCAAAACTAGCAATAATTAAGTTAAATGGTCCCCCCAAATCCCTTAATTCAAGCTAAACTCACAGTTAACAGCTACAGAATGATATCTACACATTAATACTAGCTGAAGCACAAGTTGCTGGGAGACGTTTCATTCCACTTTCCCAAGCACAAGACACAGGCAGAGTGACAACATCTTGCTCTTCTACTTCGGGTAGGTAGTCGGGGTTCTGGATTTGCTGCACAAGTGGCCACATTGGTCCTGACACCACATAGTAGATAGTTGGCCTCTGGAACCCACTGAAAGTAGAAGCAGCAGCTACAATGTAAGCACCTAAATTTTCAAAGAGCATCCAGTCGCAAACATGCATTTTTGGCAGGTCACAGCGCTCATCTACCCAGTCAAGGCCATCACATGTTGGTCCCTATATGCTGGATGAATAATACTTCTCATCTGGTTTAGGTCTCGTTTGCAAAAGAGGCTTTATATGAGCATGATCATAAAGAATGCAATTAAACGATCCATATACTCCATCATTGATGTAATACATAAAGGTTTGTTCACTGGACTCATCTTCATCAGAGCCTATCTGTTCCTTTAATACAATTTTTTTTGAGAGCCCATCTGTTTCTTTAATACAGTTTTTTTGGCAATGATATTAACTACAAGTGTGAAGGCTGATGCAACATAATATCTGCCTGGCTCAGCCATGATTCTCACTCCAGATTCTGATGGAAAGTACTTGTCCAATGCTGGGTTGATTGCACCAGTGATCTCTTCAAATTTAAGCTCACATCCTCAGATTCAGGAAAGCCGCCACCAAAATCAAGCAGGTACATGCTGAAACCAACCTCAGCTCCCATATCAAAGACACAGCGGGCATCAGAGATGGCCTGCACAAAGGTCTCAGGATCAGTACAGTCACTTCCTACGTGGAAGCTGATACCAATGACATCAATATTTAGCTCTTTTGCCCATTCCAAAAGAAGTCTGCTGGTTTTGAGTGTGGCACCAAATTTAACACTGAGTCCACAGACTGCTTTGGAATCATAAGTGGCAATCTGCAAAACCAACTTGGCCTTTGGATGTGCTCTGGCAACTTTTATCAACTCAACTTTACTGTCAAATGTCATCATCTGGACCATTATTGGCAGTGTACTTTATTTGAGACACTTGTTTACAAGGATTTGCATAGATAATTCTCTCCGGAGGTACCCCGAGACTTTGTACCAATTGTATTTCGGTCTTGCTAGCACAGTCAAATCCTGTCCCAATGGCAGCGAGGGTCTTCACAATGACTCTACTGTCATTTCATTTGAGTGCATAAAAGGGAGTGACACGACGAAGAGCTTTTAGCCATGTTCAGTGTTTCTTCAGAACATCTCCAAGGTCTGCTACATAGAAGGCATCTTTATCATCAGAAGAGGAAACTTTACTGATTTTTTGGTCCAGAATGTCCTTGGCAATAAAACCTTCATCAAGCAAGTGGCAGTCAAACTTCCTTCATGGTTTCTTGATATTTCTTTGAAAAACTAAGAGATGGAATTTAAAGAAATACTTCCAGCTTCTCACAAAGGCAATTCTCCAGGAATTCTGAATCCCACTGTGTGTGTCCTCCGAGCAACAGTGGATTCTTAGAGCATTCTAGCACCGCAGGCCAGCCCCATGGAGAAGCCAGAAAGCCACCGCCCACGCAGAGCTGAAGCAGGAGCGGCAGGAACGCTCAGCCGCTCAGCCGCCCCGCCGCCCCCGTCAGTGCCTGGCTTCCGTCTACTGAAGATGCCGGCTGAGCTGGCAGAGGGGCGGCCTGGGAGGCAACTTCAGGGACTGACCTCCACATTTTCAATGTCAATAGAAAATGGGTTATGGAAAAGCTGTATGTCCTGTTCATGGAGATGAAGCTCTTTAAATCTAAATTGGAACTCCTTTTTGCAACTTTTCCAGTGAATCCACACTTGTTTTGTTTGGGAATGCAACCAGTGGTTTTTCCGCTAACAGATTTTATGGCCGGAGATGAGTCCACTGCTAAACAGGACAGGAAGCAGAGGCAAAAACACTCAGCGGGCCGGATAAATGTCCTCAGCGGGGTGTAGTTTGAGGACCCCTGGACTAGAGCATCCACTAATTTTGGTACAGAAGGGTGGGAGAAATCAAATCCCCCATAGACACTAAGGGAGACTGTACTATGAGGAAGTAAGAAAGAATAAAGTATTCATGCCACAATCTAGATGAACCTTGAAAACATACACTAAATGAAAGGAGTCAGTCATATAGGCCATTTCTATATGATTCCATTTAAATGAAATATCCGGGAAAGATAAATATACAGAGACAAAATGTAGGTTAGTGGTTGCCAGAGGTTAGGGATGGGTATGAGATTTCATTCTGGAGAAAAGACTTCACAACTTTGAAAATTAACTGATTTTCACAGTTTAAAAAGTTGAATTTTATAGTATGTAAGTTATACTTCAAAATACCTTTTTAAAAAATAAACACTCAAGCTGAAAATCAAATCAAAGATTTCATACCCTTCACAGTAGCATCAAAAAAAAAAGAAATACGTTGGAATATAGTTAACGAAGGATGTGACAGGTATCTACAGAGAACTATGAAACACTAAAAAAAGAAATAGCAGAGGATATTACCAGCTAGAAGAACATACCATGCTCATGGCTGGGAAACATCAACATTGTTAAAAGTCTATACTACCCAAAGTAATCTATAGAGTTAATGCAATCCCTATTAAAATTCCAATGTCATATTTTTAAGATGTTGAAAAAAAAGTTCTACAATTTGTATGGAACCAGAAAAAAACCCTGAATAGCCAATGCAGTTCTTCAAAATAACTAATGTAGAGGCATCATGTTACCTTCAGCTTATACTAGAAGTCTACAGCAATCAAAATAGCATGGTACTGCCATAAAAACAGACACAGAGATCTACAGACCAGAACAGAGAATCTAGAGATAAAACCAGCTTCATATCACTAAAGCAAACAAAAGCATACACTGGGAAAAAGAATCCCTATTTAATAAATGGTGCTGAGAGAACTGGTTAGCCACTTGTAAGAGACAGAATCCACACTTGTACCTCTCACCACTTACCAAATTCACAATGAATAAAAGATTTAAATCTAAGACGCGAAACTATAAAAACTCCAGAAGAAAGTGTGGGGGGAAAACTCTTAATGATATAGACCTTGGGAAAGTATTTATGAAGACGACCCGAAAGGTAATCACAGAAACAGCAAAAATAAGTAAATGGGATTTGATCAAGTTAAAAAGTTTTTACACAGCTAAGGACACATTTGACAAAGCAAAGAGACAAAGTTTAGAGTAGAAAATAGCTACATGCTACGAATCTAACAAAGGGCTAATAACCATAATCTACAGAGAACTCAAGTGTATCAATAAGAAAAGAGCAAATGACCCCATTAACTAGGCAAGAGACATGAATAGAATCTTTACTCATGAAGTCGGATGAATGGCCAACAAATGAAAAAATGCTCATCATCTCTACCAGAGAAATGCAAATCAAAACCACTCTGAGATATCACCTAACCACAGTGAAAACAGACCATATCACAAGGTCTGAAAGCAACAGAAGCTTGGCATGAGTGCAGAGAGAAGGGAATACTCCTGCACTGTTGGTGGGACTGCAAACTGGTACAGCCTTTATGGAAAGAAATATGGAGAATCCTCAACAAACTGTCAATAAACTAAAAATACACCTTCCATTTGACCCTACAATCTCATTATGAGATATCTACCCAAAACAAAAAAAAAAAAGTCACTTTGCCATAAGGACATTTGCACTCAAATGTTTATAGCAGAACAATTCACAATAGCAAAGATGTGGAAACAACCCAAATGCCCTTCAACACATGGATAAATTAATAAACTGTGGTACAAGTACACCATGGAATACTATTCAGCCATTAAAAAGATAAAAAGAATTTTGTATCTTTTATAACAACTTAGATGGATCTGGAGAACACTCTTCTAAGGATTACAGAATAGAAAAACAAGCATCACATGTACTCAATACTAATTTGAAACTAGTAAACATGCCCATAAGAGAGAAAAATTCAATTAAATTCAAGAAAGGAAGTCAGGGGCAGAGGGTTTGGCACACTTTCTGGGTGATAGACTCAACTACAATTTGGACTTTAACCTTACAAATGAGAATAATGTAACCTAATCATGTATATCCTCATAGTAATCTGAAGTTAAAAAAAAGAAAAAATTAGAAGAAAAACTTCACATCCCAACAAGGTACATAGAGTCCCTTTCCAGGCAATCCCACTTCCATTATTATTCCATTATTATCACCACAGATCAGTGCTGCCTTTTCTTGAAATTTACATAAATTGACTTTTCGTGTTGTGGGGTTTTTTTCATGTTTGAAATATATCCATGTTGTTTTATCTATATAAATAAATAAATAAATGAAGTTTATCATTATGTTGTACCTCAATGAAACTATTACAAATACAATTCTTCGATTTATATGGAATAATACAATGATTACATGAACTTTCAATAATCAAGGTTTTTCTTTTCAAATTCCTTAATCATTTCTTCAAATTGTAGCACTTATTTATTATTCATATTAAACAAGTATGTATGGCTAGACACCCGTAGCTCAGTGGTTAGGGCACCAGCCACATACAACAGGGCCAGCAGGTTCAAAACCCAGCACAAGACTGCTAAACAACAATGACAACTACAACAAAAAAAAAAAAAACAGCCAGGGGTTGAGGTGAGTACCTGTAGTCCCATCTACTTGGGAGGCTGAGACAAGAGACTCACTTAAGCCCAAGGGTTTGAAGTTGCTGTGAGCTGTGACACCAACAGCACTCTACTGAGGGCAACATAGTGAGACTCTGTCTCCCCCCCCCAAAAAAAGTATGTAGGTCTTAATATTACACGTGGAAAATACTGTAATCATTGTAAACTCAAACAAACAAACAAAAAAACAGATTGGAGAAGATATTTTCAATACACTAAAGAAAAAGAAGGGGAAAAAAGAACTAGAAGAAAAATTAGCAAAACCAATTTCTAAAACTTCTACTTGGTACTCCCAAAATCTCTGGACAGACTAACTGCTAAAGGACAAAGCTAGTCTAGAAAGACTGGAATAAGTACCTAAAGTATCCACTTCTAAAACTTCTACAAATCAAAAAAGAAACTAGGCCAACGGGAAAAGGTCTACAAAAAAATATGAAATGGCAACACATATAAAGAAATCTCATCGGTCAACAGACTTAGAAGTAAATATAATGTGAAAGATTAACCTGCTTAAACTAAGATAAGAAAGTAGATGATTCATCACTATGCACAGTCCTTCATTTAGGTAGTCCTTTATTTTTTTTTTTTCCTTGAGACAGAGCCTCAAGCTGTCGCCCTGGGTGGAGTGCTATGACATCACAGCTCACAGCAACCTCCAATTCCTGGGCCTAAGCAATTCTTTTGCCCAGGCCTCCCAAGTAGCTGGGACTACAGGAGCCCACTAGAACACCCAGCAATTTTTTGGTTGTAGTGGACATTGTTGTTTTGGCAGGCTCGAGCTGGATTCAAACTTGCCAGCTCTACCTCGGCTCAGCGCCTTAGCCGCTTGAGCTACAGGCACTGAGCCTAGGTAGTCTTTTAAATGGTTAGGTCCAGCTCTCCTCAGAGCTCCAATTATAGATAGACTATACAAAAAAAAAAAAAATCATTATAACTTTCCCATTGCATTTCATCATCATATACTCATCATCTTCAGCCTTCTTTTATTTCCAGATACCAAATTAAGAAAAGAAAACCAAGGAATTATTTTGTTATTACTTATTTGGCTTTGCCTAATTTTGGTTATCACACTATGGATCTTTTTTGGCCAATAAAATATATCAGATAAAATGCAAAAGGTTTGCATAAGGTAGCACAAACAAAATAATACTCATTTTCCCTTTTCTAATCCCTTCCCCTAGAAGTAGTATTTTTTAAGTAATTAACAAAGAAAGCAAAAGTTCAATTCTTTTTTTTTTTTCTTTGTAGAGACAAGAGTTTCCCTTTATCGCCCTCGGTAGAGTGCTGTGGCGTCACACAGCTCACAGCAACCTCCAACTCCTGGGCTTAGGCGATTCTCTTGCCTTAGCCTCCTGAGTAACTGGGACTACAGGCGCCCGCCACCAACGCCCGGCTATTTTTCTGTTTTTGCAGTTTGGCCGAGGTTGGGTTTGAACCCGCCACCTTCAGTATATGGGGCCGGTGCCCTACTCGCTGAGTCACAGGTGCCGTCCAAAAGTTCAATTCATTTCAAGTGGCAGTTATCTACCAAAAAACAAACATTAATTAGGTATACAAACGTGCACTAACCTTCCAGTAGTCAGATTGTAAACTGTAGTACCTCTGGTATGCAGATAATGCTGAAAGAGGAAAAATAATTATGAGTCACAATTACATCTCATTTTAAAATCAATAATACAAGTTTTAAGAAACCTGGCTTATGACAAGACTCCCACCCTACCCATCTCCCAGCAGATAGTCATGTCTTAAAGACCAAACAATTTAAAAATCCAGGCGTCCCAATACTCAGGAGTTCAAGAATATAAAAACAGGGTCACATTTCAGACTTGAACTTGAATAGCATCTAGGTTAACCCCTTGGATCAACATGATCTCCTTCAGAGATCAAAATTAACATAGGACTAAGACTTTCTAAGGATACCCCAGAATGTTACAGATTATTTCTCACAAGAGCCCTTACTTCCAAGAATGGCCAAGAACTTAATCACCTCAAAGAGCAAAGGAATTATTTCTTTTGTGACACTTCCTTTATAACAATCAAAACAAAACTAAAAACCAAAAACCTGCCCCACAATTACCTTTTTCCATCTCAATTACAAAATATATTCCTTCATTTTGAGAAATAAAAAGCTTGGAAAAACTTAAAAGTAGCTCCTGCCAACAAAAAAAAGTTTCAGTAAAGTGAGGGTAAAAAAGTCAACTGAAACTTACTTTTAACTATGTAAGAATTATACTATATAAGAATTAGTAGAGACAGCCCTTTAAAAAAAAAAAAACTGAGGAACAAACCCCATTCCTTATCAATTAAATCAGAATTTCTTAGGCATGGGGTAAGCACTTTAAGATCCTCAGTTGATCTTATGAGGAACATCTAAGATTGAGCAACTCCTTACAGACAACGGCAGTAAAAGAGAAATAGAAGGATGTAAGAAGTGGCAGCAGCTTGGATACATACCAACATGCTAGAAATTTTTACAGTAGAAGTAATTTATGAATGTCAGACATCTGTACAAGGGAAGCTGCAGATAATACCCAAAATGCTTTCATAAAATTCTTTTTTAATTTTTTTTTTAAGAAACAGAGTCTCACTTTATCGCCCTTGGTAGAGTTCTGTAGTGTCACAGCTCACAGCAACCTCCAACTACTGGGCTTAGACGATCCTCTTGCCTCAGTTTCCAGAGTAGCTGGGACTACAGGCGCCCATCACAAAGCCCGGTTATTCTTTGTTGCCGTTTGGCCAGTGCAAGGTTCAAACCCACCACCCTCAGTATATGAGGCCGGCGTCCTACCCACTGAGCCACAAGCGCTGCCTGCTTTCACAAAATTAGGCAAAAATTCAAAGTAATGAGAATTTGCTCTATCAGATATAGAAATTCTAAAGTTATAAGAATTAGAATAGAAAAGAACAAAACTTAAAACCCAATACAAGACTTTGTTGGGCATAAGAATTACCATAGGGCATAGGTAGCATTTCTAACATAAGAAGCACCCAAGAATTTACATATAAGCAAAAGAGTAAAATTTCTGCTGGGAATGGTGGTATGCCTGTAGTCATAGCTATTCAGAAGGCTGAGGTTAAGAGGACCCCTTAAACCCAGGAATTTGAGGCTACAAGAGTGAGCTATGATGGTGCCACTGCACTCCAGCCTAGGTGACAGAGGGAGACCCAAAGTCTTCAAAAAAGGAAAAAAAAATGAAATTTCCAACTCATATCATGCATTAAAACAATTTGAAGAATAAGTTAAAGAGCAAACTAAAAGCAGGGCCACAAAAGTACTAGATGAAAACATGAGGGGGGCTAATGTTTTCTGATAATCAGTGAAAGATTTTAACTTCTGTTTTAAGATACATCAGCTAAGATAAGGAGAACCAGGGTAAACTAAGAAGCACTCAGCTCCTTCATTCAGTCCCTGATGTTTTTTAGGCAATCTGACCAAAAAGATACAGATAGATTCTCCAATAAAAGGCCATGCAGATCATATTCAGAGTCCCACCCACATGCTCAAAACCTCTAGTTCTCAATTCTACCAATCTTAAAATATAGATAGCTAAGAATGACCAGACATCTAAAGAAAGCCTCTAGCCAAAAAGAGAGAAACATAAATAGAAAAATGCAATCTAAAAGAAAAAAAAAAATAGATGATGCACAGGTAAAGAAATACTTTAAGAAAATCTTCCTGACTGGGCACAGTGGTTCATGTCTGTAATCCTAGCACCCTGGGAGGCTGAGGCAGGTGGATTGCCTGAGCTCACAAGTTTGAGACTAGCCTGAGCAAGAGTGAGACCCCAGGCTCTAAAAATAGCCAGGCACTGTAGCTACTCAGGAGGCTAAGCCAAGAAAATCACTTGAGCCCAAGAGTTGAAAAATGCTGTGAGCTACGATGCCACCACACTCAAAAAAAAAAAAAAAAGAAAGAAAGAATTCTTACTAGTCTTACGTAAGGAAGGTATTACCTTCATTGGGGAGTATTGATATGTGCAAGAGAGCAATCAAATAGAAAGGTCTAGAAAATTTAAATTCATAAAGTATGATAGAAGAAATGAATAATTCAATAGAAGTTTAGAATAAAAATTAGAAGAAATCTCCCCCAAAGAAACAAAATTAGACAAACTATATCCTGAAGCCCTAATCTATCAATAATGGAGCTCCAAAAAGAAAAGAAAAAAAGGAAAGCAGAAAATTTAAGAAATAATTCCAGAAAAATCCACCAAAGAGAAGGCTATGAGTTGCTAGTTTAAAGGATCTACAACAGATGTGAATTCTAGAAATAAGGCAATGGAATAATGCTTTCAAAATACTAAAGGAAAATTCTTTCCAACCTAGAATTATATATCCAAACTTTCAGTTAGGAGGATAGAATAAAGCTATTTTCAGACACACAAAAGTTAATAGAAATTATCTCCCAAGTGTCTTTCCTAAAGAAGATATTGACAAACATGCTCCCCTAAGAGTACAGAGCAAGAAAGAAAAATATATGATTTACTGAAAGCTGGAGACACAACGGAAAGGCCATGAGAATACCCAAGATGAAGAAAAAGAGAGATCCTATGATGGATCCCTACATCTGGATCTACTGTGGCCTATCATTAAAATTCTGCTGCCCTTTTAATCTCTTCTCAACCTGAAGACCAATTATCCATAAGTCATGCCCAGACTTTTATATGGGCTTGGCTTTTTCTTGACCATGTTCTGATAAAGTTCCTATTCTCCTCTTTATATTCTATAAAAATAGTGTAAAGGTTCTCATTTTATCACCCAGAAGTGAACTGAACTACTTTTGAATAATCTACTATCTTTCATCATATTCCTGACAGATATCCTAGTACCTGGTCCACATTAGTCTTGTAAGTCTTATAAGGATTATTTGCCAGGATTCGCACATGCCCTGGCCCACTACCTTCCCCAAAAAGAGGCTACTGTGAACTTTTGAGTAATCAGAAGCCAAACTATTACCCTGAACCTCTTGTTTACTTGTTTTACTCCTCCAATAATGACAATTTGGTCTTTTCCTTACATAGCTATATTTGCACTTGTTGCTCAGTTTTTCAAAAATAAACTATCTTATTGAGGGATACTTTCTTCAGTGGTTTTAAAAAAAGAAAAAGGAAAGAAGAAAAGAGAAAAGCAAGGAAATTGAACATTGCAGTCAGACATGGGGTTACACGTATGGAGGAAGAGAGAAGAATACAATTAGAAAGAACACAGGCTAAAGGTACCCGTACCATTCTGTTTCTTAACCTTTATGGCAGGTAGACAGTGTCAACTATAATCCTCCTTAAACCATACATATATTTTTAAACCAGTGATTTTTCAACCAGTGTGCCACAGCACTGGTGTGCCATGAGAGGATCTTAGGTGTGCTGTGAAAATGTTTAAAGATCATTAATTTATTCTTGAAGGAAGTTCAAAGCACAGTAAGTATATTTTTTTTATCTTTTTTTTGATCAACACAATTTAAGTATGCCAAGGAAGTTTTACTATAGGTTCAAGTGTGCCATGAGACAAAAAAGGTGAAAAAATACTGTTTTAAACAGTCTTTTTATATATAATACACTGCTCAATAAAGGGGGGTAAAGCATTAAGGATTAGAAAACTGGCAAAAAAAATGTTTGAAACAGGTTACATGTTAACATTCACTAGTGACAAAGTTGACTCTGCAACAACGTAATAAATAAAACATTATCTCCTAATTATATGAGACACTCAACATTAACCAAAATATGGGAAATTAACATTTTCTAAAATCCCACATGTAATATTTTCATTCTGTTTATTGGTAGTCACAATATAAATACCATAAAAAGAACATTCTGAAGATGTTCAAATTATAGAAGCATTACCCAAAACATCATCACATATCTGAACAAGTAAGTTTTACATTTCAATAATGTTCACCTTTTTTGCATCAAGATGATGCTAATCAACTATCACTGCAAGGATATTAGACTATGAGTAATACTTCCAGTTATAAAGAGTTCGTTTTAAGCCACCTCCTGTTTCCTAGTTCTTCACCCACGAGTGTAGCTACCTCATAAGGTCATTAATTAACAGTCTTGTGGGCCAGACAAGGTGGCTCACTCCTGTAATCCCAGCCCTCTGGGAGGCCCAGGCAGGTGGACTGCCCTGAGGTTTAAGATCAGCCTGAGCAAGAGGGAGACCTCATCTCTAAAAGAAATAGTCAGGCATTGTGGTGGGTACCTGTAGTCCCATCTACTTGGGAGGCTGAGGCAAGCGAATTGCTTGAGCCCTAGAGTTTGAGGTTGCTATGAGCTATGACCCCACAGCACAAGGGTGACTGAGATTCTATCTAAAAAAAAAAAAAAAAAAAAAAAAGTCTTGTAATAAGGAAAGCTAAGTATATTATCAAAGTAGCTATAACAGAATAGTCAGCGTGCCTCACATTCCTATATCTGTTTCTAACCCTACTCCCAACCCCTATTATTAATTTGAAAGGGTATCATATTCCTAGCAATCTCAGTGATTGTATTAGTATGACCTCAGGTGGTATTGTCACCACTGATTTATAAATGACAGTTATGGGAAAGGCTCTCTTTCCTACTGATAGATATGAACAAGGAAACATGTACCACCAACTGCCACTACAAGATAAACTCTTAATTCAGATGAAGCCCACAGAAGATAGCATAGAAAACAAACCAAAAAAAAAACCTGGACCCTTCCAGACTTCAAATTATGCCTATATAGCACCCACTAATGAACATCTAATTGTCTAGGGTAATACATTTCCTAATTGTTCAGGGTAGAATCAGGTTTTTGATATCTGTGCCTAAAATCATCCTAACCAACAGAAGAAAGCCTAGGCCACTGACAATTTTGTACAATCACCGTACTAAAACTGGGGCTTGCCCTTTTAACATAATATAATTTCAACAGATTTGGAGGTTATACTTTTAATAATTTATAATATATAACACTTGGCTTCATAAAATTCTCTTTTAGAACTGGGAAGTCTTTAAAGAGACGGTATGATGTCTTCCAAAGTCAGTGAAAACTGATGCATAAGAAGACCACGTGGTATCAGTTGGAAAAAAAAAAAATACAGCATCTATAAAACAATATTGGAAGCTAAGGAATAAATATGAACCCTGAAATCCAAAAGTCACAGAGTTGATACTCCAAACTACAGACACAGATTTATAATTGAGTCTTTTCTTCCATGAACATTTGTTATCTTTCCACTCGTTTACATTGTTTTTTTTTTTTTGGAGACAGAGTCTCTCTCATTTTGTCACCCTGGTGTTGAGTGTCATGGGGTCATCATAGCTCATAGCAACCTCAAACTCTTGGGCTCAAGGGATCCTCATGCCTCAGTTTCCCAAGTAGCTGGGACCACAGGTGCCTGCCACAACGCCGCGCTAATTTTTCTATTTTAATACAGATGGAGGTCTTGTTCTTGCTCAGGCTGGTCTGGAACTCCTGAGCTCAAGCAATCCTCCTGCCTTGGACTTCCAGAGTGCTAGGATTATAGGCGTGAGCCACCACCCAGAATCATTTACACATTTTATTGCCAATTATACTGTACTCCCATTAGGCTTAGCATTTCAAGAAAGATCTTAATATATTTTTTTGTTTCTTCATCCAAATAAATTGTGGAAACTCTAATGGTTATACAAGTACCCATCAGCAGGGTCTCTCTCTAGTGATAATCCTTTTAATCAAAGCATCAGTCTTTATTTCTAATCTTCAAGTTACCTATTCATTTAAAAGAAATTCCTACACTACTGTACCTAGATTTTTCTCAAGACCTTAACAGAGAATGAAGGAAATCATTTATTTGGACATCCTGTTAATGTGTATAACCCAGGAGTGTCTAACCTTTTGGCTTCTCTGGGCCACAAAGGAAGAAGAGTTGTGTCTTGGGCCACATATTAAATACACAAACACTAACAAAAGCTAATGAGCCCAAAAAAAAGGTCTGTGCATAATTTCAGTGATATGTGCTGCCACAAATAAGCCAAGAAAGTTCTCACATAATAATCCTAATTATACAGCACCCATTCAGACAATCTCTTAAGATCATCAAACAGCTCCCATGTTTGCGATCACTAACATAGAAAATGTACACATCTAAGTAATAAAATGTCTTTGTTTTTGATATTTTTTATAATAAAAGTAAAAGAAAAGTAGGTAACATAAAACTAGTGGTATATTTGACATTGTATTTGAGAATGTATCAATATCTGCATTCGAAAGAAGTGGATGTAATTCTCAATGAGTTCTCAAAGTGCTCATCAGATCTTTTAGTTCTAATTTTACTCTTAATGTGCTTCATTCTTGAAAATAGTTGCTTGCAAATAACAGTGCTGCCAAAAGCAATAACATCACTAAGGCGTGATTGTGAAGTGAGAGGTATTTGTCTCTGGGAAGATAGGACTATAAAAGTCCAATAAAGAGACATATCAAATTTTTCTTTAAGTTGAACATCAGATTGCAGCACTGTGCATTCATTGGCAGGTAACAAATTTATGTCAACTGAAAATGGAGTTGTAAATGCACAAAACATTGTTTATTTTCCCGGAAACCTTGAAATCTGCTTTCAGTATCAAACTGAAAAGCAAGGATACATATTTTTCATTATTCACAGGACTGTGCTTAGCCAACAGGTCAAAATGCATAAAACTGTTTGCCTTAATTTGAGCTTGCCATAATTGCAATTTCATTTGGAATGCTGTTAAGGTTTGAAAGATTATATTGATTAAGCTGGTAGTCATCTTGAAGGTGCACGTTTAACTCACTTAAAGGAGAGGTTAAATCCACTAAAAATGCTAAAATCTACAAGCTAGTTTTCATCACCAAGTTGTGGTACAAATTTGGTTTTTGATATCATAAACTACTTGATACTTGATAACATGTCACAAATCACAATATCTTTTCGACATCTGCCCTCAACTTAGGCATCTTCTGAAGAGTAAATCATGCCATCATAGTCAGCATCAATACTTTTAAGGAATTCCTGAAACTGGCAATGATGCAATCCCTTGGCCCTTATGAAATTCAGGCTTGATGACTATTTGCATGACATTATCCATTTTTAAAGCTTTTGCACATAAATTTTCTTGATGTCCTATGCAATAATATTTTCATCAACATGAGTTTTGGGCTGCAATTACATTATCTTCCATTAATATCACAAGTCTCTCTTACTTACCTACCATTGCCAGAGTATCATCAGTAACTACACCAGGTTTGTACACAATAGACACAGAAAATTGCTTTAACATTCTTTTCTTTTTTTCCTTTTTTTTTTTTTTTTAAAGAGACAAAGTCTCATTTTGTCACTCTCAGTAGAGTGCTGTAACATCACAGCTCACAGCAACCTCCAGCTCTTGGGCTTAGGTGATTCTCTTGCCTCAGCCTCCTGAGTAGCTGGGACTACAAGTGCCTGCCACAACACCTGGCTATTTTTTTGTTGCAGTTTGGCCAGGGCTGGGTTTGAACCCACTGCCCTCAGTATATCGGGCCATTGCCCTGCTCACTGAGCCACATGCACCACCCACTTTAACATTCTTTACTGCTTCCTATAAATCTCTTGATTTAGTTGTCTTTTAACAGCACTAAAGAAGCCATTTCTTCTGTGACATGATATTCATCATCAATACCTCTAATAAAAATGGCAAGTTGAGCCAGGCGCAATGGCTCATGCCTGTAATCCCAGCACTGTGTTAGGCCGAGGAGAGAGAACTGCTTGAGCTCAGGAGTTCGAGACTTGCCAGAGAGTAAGACTCCAACTAGTTTAAAAAAAAAAAAGAAGAAGAAAAAGAAAAACCCAGCCAGGCGCCCCAGAGCAAGCGCCTGTAATCCCAGCAGCTTTGGAGGCTGAGGCAGCAGGATTCCCACAGCCCTGAGTCTGAGGTTGCAGTGAGATACGACACCATTGCACTCTGCTCAGGGCATAGGGTAAGACTCTGTCTCAACAACAACACAAAAAAGGCAAGTTGAGCTGTATTTGTAGCATCAGTGCTGTCATCCATCACCAAAGCATAAAATTTAAAATAAGCAACTTTACTCTCCCAACTTCTTTTGATATATTTTCTAATTTTTTCAATTTGCCCGACTAAAATCTGGTAAAAACAAACTGATTTTAGAAATAGTCCCCTTTGTTTCGGGCAAATTATATCTGCCATGTCTTCTATACCATTGCTTAATAAACTCACCATCAGTAAACGGTCTTGATTTCTTTGCTATTAAATATGCTACCACATAACCAACTTTACAATGGGAAATTGAGTTGCAATTTTTTTTCTTTTTTCTTTTTTTTTTTTTGGCTGGGGCTGGGTTTGAACCCATCACCTCCAGTATATGGGCCTGGCGCCCTACTCCTTGAGCCACAGGCGCTGACCTCAGTTGCAATTTTTTAAGAAATATTTTGTGTAGAAGTTAAGACTTTTCTTTAGTTTCTCTATTTTGCCCTTAAGACACAAGCCTTCATATGCATCAAATTTGACAGCATGTTTTTACATATAATGCCTTTTTAAATTATAGTCTTTAAAAATCTGCACAAATTCCCTACAAATTAAGCAGAATGCCTTATTATTTGTCTTGACAAAAAAGTAGTCATCTGTCCACTTTTCACTGAACAATCTTCCTTTATCTGTAATTTTTCTGTTTGGGGGTTCTGTCTTAAGAGACATGCTGAGGTTTAAAAAGTAATAAAAAATAAGGGACTATATTTACTTTTACTATTAATATTAATTCACACAAAACAGAAAGCAAAGTTTGGGCCCTTTCACATCTTGGCTGCTGATACAGATGAAGCAGGGCCCATCATAAAGCCAGGTGGGCAATGTTTGAGGAGCCACCAAGCTGTGGAAGTACCCTTAATAATCAAATAAGAATACTTACCCAACTTCTAAATGACATTAAACACCTAATGCTGCAATGGTAGGCTGAAATATTATTGATAATCTCTGCCTCACCAAGTCACCATAGGCATGTGTAACGCCTGATGGCATCAATTCAATTGTCTATGTTTGGAAGATAACACACTTGAAGCCACACACCATTATAAAACTGAATCCATATGTGTGGACAAATAGCAAGAGCATGCATATGTTTGTTTCATGTGACACTGCAACATAACATCATCATCTACAAAATTCAAGCTCAAGAACTGCATAATCAAGTTCCATCAAGGAAAAAAAACTACAAAAAAAATGCATAATGTTTTAAGTAAGTTTACAATTTTGTGCTGCACTTCATTCATAGCAATCCTGGGCAGCATGTGGCCTATGGGCTGCAGGTTAGACAGACATCCCTGGTATAATTACTAGTTAGAATGATTACAGAAAATGGATCCAAATAATTAGTAATTTTGGAGAAGATAAACTCAAGACCTATGATTGGAAAATAAGCATTGCATGTTCTTCCACTATAAATGATACTGTCATTTGACCCAAGACAAAAAGAAAACAAGCTAGCTCACCAAACTCTGACAAACTCTGTACCTCCTTAGAAATTAAAACAACCAAAGTCTATTTTGCCCAAAAGTAAAAGACAATGTTACACATGACCTGACCAACTACTTAAAAAAGGAAAGGGGAGAAAAATCTATATCACTGGCTAGAATTTCAAGGAACTTGTAATTAGGAAAACATAAAAAAAAAAAGAAGAAGAAAGAAAAGAAAAGAAAAGAAAACATCCTGCTCACAAAGAAATGTGAATAAACTATTTTTCAGGCTTTTAAGATTCTCATACTAATATCAGGACTGATTATTATACTCATCCAACTAACTGTTTTTCTTTAGAAATCCTTATTATCCCCCAAATCTCTCACCTCATAATTTGTAGCTTTTTCATAACTTTGCTGTATACTTTAAAGTAATTTGCTACTTGACTTTCTATGCAATTTAACTAAGTGACTTTCTTCTATAATTTACAAACATATTTAAAGACATTTACACATACTTTTATATTAACTAAACTGCTAAGATCCATCACATATATTGGTCTAAATATATATGTTTGTTCTTCAGTCCAGAGTTCTCTATCTCAGGTTGTCCTCCAACCCAAAGAAGAGAAGTCACTGCTTCTCTGTGACTTAAGGTATTCTGTTTGACAGCCTCATTAGCTGTTTGGTACAGCAGAGGTTAATGGGTTAAAACTTTGAAGAGTAGGAAGAAGGCAAAGTAGGCACTGTAAAGAACCACTCAAATCCCACTTAAAGGAAGAATTGTTGGGAGGCTTGCCTGCTGATAGCCTCTACCTGTGAGCTTTTAAAGAAGCTGCCTCAGCTACAGAGAGCCACCTTGTCCAAAGTCACATTCCTTCCCAGACTGACCAACATCCAATTCTGAAAACACTGGAGGAATGTATCTCAAATATATTGGGGGTATAAAGGCCTGGCCACCTAGACCCAACATAAACAGCTCCCAATGGCCATTCTAGCTCCAGAGTTCCCCCATGCAATTGGCCAAAGCTTTCACAGCTTACTTTCTACCTCTATCTAATCCTGGTTCCATCCTCTACCTTCCAAAGCTGCTGACCCTAAAAGGAACTCCATACCAAACATCCTGTATGCTACACTCCTTCCAGGGGAATACAAAGTAAAACAACGGTCCAAGTGCATTGAACCCCCATCCTCCCCCAATCACCTATCCAATAATGATAAATTCCTAAGAGCAACATGACCAAGTCAAGTGACAGAAATTGTTTTAAGCTCTATGTTCATATGAACAAAAAGGTCAAGAAAATAGGTTTATAAATCTTGTTTGCCTTCTGCCTCAAATTTACCTGAAATAGTGAAAGATTTTTAATGAATAAATCCATAAAAGTAATAATAACCAAATCATACCATCTGCAAACCACAAATTTTTAAAAATTCCTGTTTAAGACAGGAAGCACATGAGACACCACAATGTACAAAATGTACACAAAACAGATGGTACCATTTTCTACTGCAGAAGTAGAAGCAGTATTTTTAATAAGCCTCAGAGAAACCCTAAGTACAGAAAACGCTATACAAAAAAGATGATGATGAATCAAGACAAATATTTAAAGGACTATCTTCAGAGTAACATGGCCAATAAATCTCTATATACATGTAACTGAGCAAATCACTCACAGAATGGTACATGTTCATCATATGGTTTATGTTTACTCCTAGAAAGTTATGATTTATATATAATGTGTTCTTTAAAACACATGTGCCAACTGAGACTGGCAGTGATCTTATCCTGTACTGATTTCTAAAGAAAGGAAGAAGAAAAAAAAAAAAAATCAGCCTGAGATAAACATGCCTATATAAATTGGTGATGGCTTGAGTGTATTTTAAAAGAAAACAGGGAAGTGCTATTAGAGACTGCACTAGATGTAATAGTTGTGGACTTGCAGAAAGATGGTGGGGAGAACAAATAGAAATAATTCAATACTTATTAGTTTATTATTATGTTTTTAAGAGACAGAGTCTCACTTTGTCGCCCTTCGGTAGAGTGCTGTGGCATCACAGCTCACAGCAACCTCTAAGCTCTTGGGCTTAGAAGATTCTCTTGCCTCAGCCTCCATAGTAGCTGGGACTATAGGTGCCCACCACAACACCTGGGTATTTTTTTTATTGTAGTTTGGCCAGGGCTGAGTTCGAACCCGTCACCCTCAGTATATGGGGCCAGCGCCCTACTCACTGAGCCACAGGTGCCACTCTACTTATTATTTTAATGACAAATTTTTAACAGTGGAAATGTAGCCCAAAAAGCCTCTGGGAGGATTTAAAAGATAAACAAACAGCAACTCCTATCGAAGAAATAAAAGTCACCTGCTTGAAATATTAAAATATACCAAAATACACTTGCATACCTCTGTAATGCATTCTCTTCCTCCTCTTCTTCCTATTACAAATTAACCAAGCTGTCTCGGTGCCTGTAGCCCAGTGGTTGGGGCACCCGCCAAATGCACTGGGGCTGGTGGGTTCAAACCCAGACCAGGCCTGCTGAACAACAATGACAACAATAACAAAAAAACAGCCGGCCATTGTGGTGGGTGCCTAAGTACCAGCTACTTGGGAGGCTGACACAAGAGAATTGCTTGAGCTTAAGAGTTTGAGGTTACTATGAGTTGTGCGCCACAGCACTCTACTGAGGGGGACATAGTGAGACTCTGTCACGAAAACAAAAAACAAACAAAAAAAGCAAATTAAACAAGCTGACCAGGCACAGTGGCTCATGTCTATAATCCTAGCACTCTGGAAGGCCGAGGCAGGTGTCCTGCCTGAGCTCACAGGTTTGAGACGAGCGTGAACAAGAGCAAGACCCCTGTCTATTTAAAAAAAAAAAAGTCAGGCATTCAACAGGATGAGGCAGGAGGTTCACTTGAGCCCAAGAGTTTGAGGTTGCTGTCAACTATGACACCACATCACTCTACCGAGGGTGTCATAGTGAGACTCTGTCTCAGGAAAAAAAATAAATAAATAACCAAGCTAATGCCTATCTATCAACGGTCCACTCATATATACCATATAATAGTAGATAGGTTTTGGGACACATCTTTTCAGTGATTGGTTTACAAGGTTTAAGGAAAGAAGCCATCTCTATAACATAGAAGTGTAAGGTTGAAGCCAATGCTCATTTGTCATTTTAAAAAATCCTAGGACCCTTAAGAATTAAGCTAAATCCACTCTGCCTGTGCTCTGTAAATAGAATAACAAAGGCTGGATGACAGCACCTCTGTTTGTAGTAGTGTTTATTGAATATTTTAACCCCATCGTTGAGACCTACCCCTCAGGGGAAAAAAAATTCCTCTTAATACATTACTGTTCATTGAAAATCCACATGTGTGGACATCCAAGAGTTCTGATGAAGATGCATAAGGAGATTAATGTTGTCATGCCTGCTGACGTATGTTCTGCAGCCCATGGACAAAGGAGTAATTTTGACCTTATTTCAAAAGGCTATAACTGCCATAAATAGTGATTCCTTTCAAGGATCTAAGCAAAGTAAATTGAAAACCTTTTGGGAAGGATTCACCATTCTCTATACCAGTGGTTCTCAACCTGTGGGTTGCGATCCACAGAAATTCTATTAAAGGGCTGCGGCATTAGGAAGGTTGAGAACCACTGCTCTATACCACTTAAAACATTTGTGGCTCGGCACCTGTAGCACAATGGTTACGGCACCAGCCACATGCACCAAGGGTGGTGGGTTCAAACCCAGCCTGGGCAAGCGAAACAACAATGAAAACCACAACCAAAAACCAGCGGACGTTTGTGGCGGGCACCTGTAGTCCCAGCTACTTGGGAGGCTGAGGCAAGAGAATTGCTTAAGCCCAAGAGTTTGAGGTTGCTGTGAACTATGACCACACAGCACTCCACCGAGGGTGACATAGAGACTCTCAAAAAAAAAAAAAGAACATTTGTGGGAGGAGGCCAAAATACCAACATTAACACAAGTTTCAAAGAAGCTGATTCTGACCCTCATGAATGACTTTGAGTGTTTGAAGACTAAATGAGGTGAAAGGAAATATCACAGATGTCGTGAAAACAGCAAAAGAACAAGAACTAGAAAAGCGGTTCTCAACCTGTGGTTTGCAACCCACAGGAACTGTATTAAAGGGCCACAGCATTAGGAAGGTTGAGAACCACTGAACTAGAGGACCCTAAAGATGCAGCTGAATTAATCCAATCTCATGATAAAAACTAAATGCATGAGGAGTTACTTACAGATGAACAAAGAAAGTAATTTCTTGAGATGGAATCTACTCCTAAGGAAGATGCTGTGAACATGGTTGAAATGACAACAAAGGATTCAGAAGATTACAAAAACTTATTTGATAAAGCAACAACAGAGTTTGAGAGGACTGACTCCCCATTTTGAGAGAAGTTCTATAGTAGGTAGACTACTTTCCAACAGCATCACATGCTACAGAGAAAGAAATCTTTCATGAAAGGAAGACTCGATTGATGGGGCTAAATTCATTGTTCTTCTTTTAAGAAATTGCCACAACTACCCCCATCAACCACCACCCTGAGTAGTCAGCAGCTTTCAACATCTTAGGCAGACATGGCTTTCCATCAGCAAGATTACAACTTACTGAAAGTTCAGATGATTGCTAGCATTTTTTAAACAATAAAGTAGTTTCAAATTAAGGTATATTACTTTTTTTTTTAAAGAGACAAGAGTCTCACTTTATTGCCCTCAGTAGAGTGCCATGGCATCACACAGCTCACAGCAACCTCCAATTCCTGGGCCTAGGCGAGTCTCTTGCCTTAGCCTCCTCCCAAGTAGCTGGGACTACAGACGCCTGCCACACGCCAGGCTATTTTTCTGTTTTGCAGTTCGGACAAGCCACCCTTGGTATATAGGGCCGGCGCCCCACTCGATGAGCGACAGGTGCCGCCCAGTATATTACATTTTTTTTTTTAGACATAATGCTACTTCACATTTAACAGACTATAATATGGTGTAAACATAACTTTTATATATTACTACATGAATTAGGAAACAAAAAAAATCATATCAATGACTCTTTACTGCAATATTTGCTTTATTGCAGTAGTGTGGAACTAAACCTACAATATCTCTGGAATAAGCCTGGGTGTGTTTTTTGTGTTTCCTTTAAATATGTTACCAGTTTTAAATAAACTGAAAATAGCTAAGGGGTATATTAATTGTTAACCCTCATTCTGTTGAACGAAATCAATTTTGCTAAGTATTAAACAGTGTCACATAATCTCAAAATTTTTAAGATATCATCCACCAGTTCCTCTCCCCTTTGAACAGATTAGAAGACAGAAACTCAGAAATATTTACATAATGTTAAAGGTAATGCAACTGTGAATAACAGGTGAGTTGGGAAATAAGGATAACTTCAAACTGCAGGAAGTATACTTGCCTCTAACTAAAACCACATATTCATTAGGAAAATGTTCACTTGACCGAGCAGCATAATAAACATCAACATGAAATACCAAAAGTCCTTGATTCTACTCCTAATATTATTTGCTAGGTGTTTTACAACTAAACATACTTGTTGAAAACAAGCATAACACATCCATCTACTCCACATCAAAATGTTTGTTTACTAACATCAAAAGGTCTTAAAATGTTCTTGCATCTTAAGAACAGTTTTCCATTAGTGTGGATTTTACCTTTGGTATTGAAGTAGAGGTAAAATTTGGGGATGCTTTTAACTTCCTAATAAGGATTTAAGTCGGGAGTTTAACAGCACAAAAAGGGCACATCTTTAGGGACTACTTCACTTATTTGACTCACTTATTTCTTTTTTTTTTTAATGGGTTTTTTTTGACTCACTTATTTCTTAATGGAGAAATTTCAAATTAATAAAAAACTGGTTTTATTCAAGGCTCAAGCTCATGTACGGTCATCTCTCTGTATTATTTACCTTTACAATAAGATGGCTACAGATTAGATTTTCATTCAAATTATTTTCTAGGTAAAATGGAAATGTTTTCAGCCAAGATAAAAATAAAAATGGCTTGGCTCGGCGCCTGTGGCTCAACGGGCTAAGGCACCAGCCACGAACACCTGAGCTGGCGGGTTTGAATCCAGCCCCCGGGCCGCCAAACAACAATGACGGCTGCAACCAAAAAATGGCCGGGCGTTGTGGCGGGCGCCTGTAGTCCCAGCTACTTGGGAGGCGGAGGCAGAGGACTCGCTTGAGTCCAGGAATTGGAGGTTGCTGTGAGCTGCAATGCCACGGCACTCTATCCAGGGTGACAGCTTGAGGCTCTGTCTCAAAAAAAAAAAAAAAAAAAAAATGGCTGAGTTTGTATTATTTTTCCAAAATGCTCACCACGTGCTCCACTTGATGGGCACAATGTAAGGGTATATGGCACACCTCTTGGGTACGAAACACAACTACAAGGGAGACTCTACCTAACAAACGCAAATAATGTAACCTTCTTGCTTGTACCCTCACATTAACCTGAAATTTAAAAAAAAAATGTCCACCAATGTACACATTCCTACATCAACCTGACTCACTTTCTAGTATGAGAGGGCCTTTACAGTGTAGGAATTTCCCCAATGCAAACAAAACCACATTGCACATGTAGGTGGTTTTTAGTTTTACTGAATGATCAACTTATTGATGATCTGCATGAAGCTACATGACATTTTTCCATTTCTAGCTACTCCACTTTTCTTTACCATTGTTTATTATGTTCATGAGCTTACAATTTCTTAGAAGTGAATATGGTAATATCCTTCATAGAGTACAAACAATTACAATTAAATACATATAAATCAAACAATAATTAACAAGAAAACAATTACCTTTTGGATAATCTTCCAATAAGAGGTTGAAGTGACCTAATTGACAAAAGAAATCAGACTCCACTTTTCCTTCAGCTTTTAAGATTAGAGATTCGTAGCAGCGAACAGCCTAGAAATAAAAAAACACAAATATATGAGAAAAAAACAAAATTATACATACATTTCCTCCTTGAGCTAATGTATATATATTTTCCATTCAATCACCCTAGAAATCAACACTGAAAATTTTACTTCTCTCAAAATTATTCAATGTAGCATTCTTCAGAAGGAACAGCTTCACTAAGTATTCATTAGAAGAGTCACTAGTTATGATATAAGTGCTTTTCTCATCTATAAAATGGAAACAATACTTGCCAAAGAAGATAATGCAGGAACACTCTGATAACTTTAATCATAAGTTGCAAATCTAAATTATTACTATGGTCCCTATTGATATAACAAAACTGCTCTCCAACACAAATAATATCCATCTTTCTCCCATGTGAGAAGAGCTTTATTGAATTATGTTAGAATTCATAGAATCTCTAGAGTAGTAAGAATAGCTATCCTTTATGTTGAATGGTTACTTTTTGCTAGAACCTCCATCAATTTTAAACTACCACAAATTACCTCTCAATCCTCTTCTCCTTATGATATACTTCAAATATACCAACTATATTCCTAAACCTTACCTCTCCTCCAATACATGCATATTCATTCACTCTCACATTCCCTTCCCCAAAGGAAAAAATATTATTTTAAGGGTATCAATTCTTTTTTTATTTAATTTGTAATCCAGGAGACTATAGGAGAAAATGAACAAAGGAAAACAGAGTTCTAGAGTCTTGACTATAAATCCCACTTGCCACTACATTTGCTGTAAGAAGTCTTGAAGAATTCAATCCTCCCTCAATTTCACCTACCCTCAAAGCGCAGACAAAAGGATTAAAATTAGAACACTTCTCTAAGGGTTTATCACAGTACTTACCACACAACAGGTACTTAATAATTGTTTCTTCAGCTTCTCATATAAAAACAAAGCTCTAATTCTTTCAAGCTTCCCAATAGCTTTGTCACAATATCCCTGCTAACAATTAAATACTCCACAAAGTTGCTCTGTTATAGTTTGTCTTGCAGTCATTAAAGTAAGAAATGTGTGTGATTTCTCAAATCTCTGGGCACATTACTAGGGACACTCCCAGGTTTGGTGCCCACAAACCAAGGAATTCCTTTAGCTGGTATAATAAAATTGGGGTGGGGGGGTGAAAGATGGGACAGAGTATCCACTTAGAATGTCTTCGTTTTTCCTCTCCTATGCAATACAGAGTTTCAAAATGTATATCCTAAAATTTACTATACAAAGTACACACATAAATACTCAAGAAAGTTTGGATAACCCATCCTAAACAAGGCAAATTCTAGGTTGATTCTACTATCCCTGAAGTCTAAGATTTATAAAAGAACTGTCTTCAGTTCCTATTCTACTCTTAGCTCTCTAAAATATGCATATGTACCAAATTACAATCACTGAAAAGTAATCATTCTGTTTCCCTATAATTAAAAGAGTCTGAATGCTGCACTGACGTCTCAGAAATTACTATTATTTGGAACCATAAAATTTCAATATCCTCTTCATTTAAGTTATATATAATTCTTATCTGGCAGACGGGTAAAGTAAAAAAAATAATTTGCTACAGTGCTTTATTATCAGAGAAATTCATGAAATTATTAAGCTACATTATAACAATTCTTAATGTTATATAAATGACTTTCTAACACTAATAATAGCATTGTAAATAAGCACTGATTAAAATAGTGATTGTCTTTTTTTTAAACTCTTAGATATTTAGAAATATTTCCTACTCCTTTCTGATAGTTTCTTATGGCTAATGTTAAATTTATAAGCAAGTATGTTTTCCTAGTAAAAAATTCAAAATACAAACACAAAAAAATTTTCTTTAATGATTTAAATAAAAACGATGCCAACATCCTATACTTTCTCTCATCACCCCGGATGCCACTACCATGATCATCGGTTGCCAATCTTCCATTTCCCATAAAATATTACATATAAATTAATATTACATATTTGCCATTTCATGTGCTGTAAAATTAATATTACATATAACTCTGATCATCATGAAGCATAACACCAGGTAAAAAACAGAATGGGTGAATTTTAAATTCACCTTCCCATAAATTCAAGGTTAAAAAGTTCTCAATTTCCATAAAGCTGTCATGCACCTAAACAAACTAATCTTAGTGGTCAAAGATCATGCTAACAGAGCCAAAATACCACACGATGTGAAAATGAACAAGAAGACATCTAAGCACATTGTGTCACCATTTCACAGTGAAACTTCATGAATTTATTTGAAGTGTTTGAGGTAATCTGATATTAGAAATAGCCAAATATTAAGGAAAATAAGTAACTTGGGATAATGTTCAATACTCCTAACTCATACAATATTCTAGAATGAAATACCTTACCTTTATAACATCTTCAGTCAAAAGGCAAATAATAATCATAGAAGATACATAATTATTTATATTTAGTATTCATTTAAACTTGTATAAAACAAAAATATTTCTAGTTAAAAAGATTACTTTCATATTCTTAGTATTTTTCAATTTTAAATATACACTAGTAAAATCGTCCAATACAGTGTTTGCATACAACTACAAAGAAAAGAATACGAATATAAAACAAATGTTAAAAACAGAAAAATCTGTAGTTGGGCCATACAGAAATTTTTTTTATTTTATTTATTTCTCTATATTTTTTAGATTTTTCATAATTAATCTATATCATTTCTCCTCTTATAAAAATCATGGAAGAAGTATTATGCTTTCCTCTAGGGCTCATTTTATACCTTTGCTGTAAGTATGGTCAGAAATTTGAATGAAAATCATTTGTTACTAGTCAGCATCAATCAATAAAGCAATTTCTACATTGATAAAAATATCTTCATAATTTGCACTGTTCAATATAGTAGCCAGTAGACACGTGTGGCTATTGAGCACTTGAACCATGGCTAGTGCAATGAAGTAACTGAATTTTTTAATTTTAATATATATTTATATTTAAATAAACATATACCTAATGGGTTCCAAGTTGGATAGTGCAGATCTAGATAACTTTTAAAGCTTAAAAACAACTATTCAACCTACTCCTACATGCTAAATATTAGAAAAGTGAAATTTCTTATGCCTACAAATGAAAAGCCTATAAAAATGCAATATCTTAAGATGAGGAATGAGCAACTACCTCCACAAAAATCAGTTACATACTATAATTTTTTTTATAACTAGTGGCATGCACATCTATAACCTTTACCAACTACCAGAAAAAACACAGAGAAGGAAAATAAAAAGTTTATCATCAATTACTAAACACAGGAAGAGTAAACTAAGATATTCCCAGGTAGACAGAAGGCTTAGATGTCTTCCTCCTATTATAGAGCCATTTTCCACAACGTTCAATATAATTTGTGCTTGGTATCTGCTTTACCTTTATTACTTAAAAAAAATCAGTTATCCCAAAACAGTAACATTACCATTGCCTTCTATTTCTAAACTCTGACAAAGTTCAGAGCTCATGAACACAGCCGTATAATTTTAATGTTCAGTATTAATCTTTTATAATGAACTTCATCAATGCATCACTAAAACTAACACTATCTACATTTTAGAACTGCTAAATATAGGCAAGTTTTAAACAAATAATTATTTTCATTTAAGAGATTAATTGAAGTAGTTATACAATATACGAATGGTTGAAATGAACTGAACCATTTAGGCTGACTCTAATAAAAACAAACTACTACTTAAAACAGATTAAGGGATTTAATTTAAGTACTACCAGGCAAGGTGTCATCCAGGAAATATAGCTATTTTTAAAGTATTCATAGCCCAAATTAATAAAGTATATTATACACATCAAAAGCAATAATTAGCTCACCAGGGTCTGGTCTGACCAGACCTCTAATATTATCATCAGTTCTGAGTAATATATTTTAGCAGGTGATAACATAAAGAGCGTAACAAGTTTGGTAAAGGATGTAGAAATTGTCATATGGAAATTATCTTGACTGAGTTTAAATGAGAAGAATCATCCAGGATGCCGTAGTTTTACTTAAAATAAAAAACTATCACTTAGGAGAGAAGATCAATTGTACTTTGGGTAGCTCCAAATATCAGACCAATGAATAGGTATAACTTACAAGCATTGTTTAATTGAGCAAAATCAGAAAATAGGAAAAATTAACCATGCCAGAAATTAAATGAGCCATCTTTGACTCATATCAACGCAAAGAATTAAAGCATACATATTACTAAGCTATTTTAGTGGGAGCTCAAGAGGAGACTTCCTATTTTGGATACTATTACAAGGTGCATTTTTAAAAGATTCCCTGGGCTTCAATGATCCTAAGTATAACTCTATAAGAATTATATAAGAAAAAATAAGATGAAAAGAATTATGCAAGAATTGCAGTTTTTTGAAGCTCATAGCTTTCTTAATAAAAAACCACTCAATATAATATACTTTTAAGACTTACTAATTCTGTTATTTCGGGGGAAAAGAAAAAACTCTATTATCTTAAAGGAGATAAATATTGCAAACATTTTTATGAACACCACTAAGTATTGGCAGTTATTTAATGGGGCTATAAAGTTTTGGTTTTGCAAGATCTGAAGACTGGCAGCACACTACTGAATTGTACTCTTAAAAATGGTTTAAACAATAAATTTCATGTTATATAGATTTTACCACAAGATTTTTTTAAGGTACTAAAGTAGACAATATGTGTGGGTAATTAAAAATACTCTGTATTATGCTAGTCACTCATCAATGAGCACCTATTCCATCCTGGAGACTTTATTATCTACTAGGTATCAGGTGAAAACTAGCTGGTTCTTGCCTATTTTATGTAATTTTTATTTCACTCTGTATTATTGTTTTTTTCCTGGATCCTCTTTTCCGCCTGCCTTCCTCATTCTTTCTTCTTTAAGCTCTACTTCCTTATCTTGATCCCTAACTAAAGGCACTTTCGAAGAGTCATTTTTGTGCCCTATTAACTTCTGTTTAAATACTCTTTCAAAGGAGAAGGAGGAAAAGGAAGGAGGCAAAAAGGGAAGAAAAGAGGGGAAGGAAGAGGATAAGGGGAAGAGAGGGAAGGTGGAGAAGGGGGGAGGAGAGGGTGAAGAGAAACTACTCAGGTCTTCATTAAGACTTCATGCTGACAATTCCAAAATCTTTTTTCTTTGTATTTTTTATTTTTTAAGAGACAGGGTCTTATTCTGTTGCCGGGGTTAGAGTGCAGTGGTGGTGTCATCATGGTTCATCACAACTTCAAACTGCTGAGCTGAGGCAAGAGGACTGTCCAAGCCCAGCAGTTCTAGGTTACAGTGAGCCATGGGCACTGCAGTCCAGCCTAGATGACAGAGGGGGAAAAGTAAGTACTAATCCCAACCTAAATACCCAAACTTTTTCTTGCATGGCTCCTGAACACAAAGCCCATTCTACTCCAACTCCACATCAAACTTTTTCATCCCACTAACTTCCTATATTTTTAACAGATTTCTATTCAGACATCTTTGGGGAAGATGTGATAGAGGAAGATGTGGTAATGTGCATAACTATAGCAGATCACTCCAGCTCCTTTGGACATAAATCTGATCAGATTGTTACAGCAATACAGATGACACTAGGAAAAGGTGTTTCACAACATGTTCCACCACTACGATTATCACCACCTATTTAGTTATTAGCATGTTTCATTAGTCTGCATTATGTGTAAAATACATAATATACAACATTATGTATAACATTTATGTAATACATACCCACGAACACGCCTGCATGTGAGTATATCTCTCTTAATTCCAATTAGTTTATTCACTTCGAATTTCCAGAATAAATTTCTAAATAAACGTACTAGCCTTCTGACCTGCTCCCATAAAAAAATCCCTAAAAATACTTGCATCATTAAAACTCACATCCTACCCAAAAGATGCCTCACAAACCAAGAAGGAATTCTTCCCCTTTCCAGATACTCAGCAATGCCTTTGGCTTACTGCTTTTAAAACGCCTTAAATATCCTTAAGAAGTTAAAGGGATTGAAACTACCTGAATGCGAACCATTTTTGAAACTTCAACCAAATTATAATCTTCAGTATTAATGAATCTTAATGACACATCCATTCCTGAATTTATATATCAAACACCTAGATTTTTCTTTTAAAATGCATCTATTTAGGCCAGGCACTGTGGCTCACACCTGTAATCCTAGTGCTCTGGAAGGCCAAGGTGGGTGGATTGCCTGAGTTCACTGGTTAGAGAAAAGCCTGAGCAAGAGCAAGATCCCCTTCTCTAAAAGTAGCTGGGCATTGTGGCTGCGGCTACTCGGGAGGCTAAAGCTAGCTGGGAGGCTAAGGCAAGAGAATCGCTTGAGCCCAAGAGTTTGAGGTTGCTGTAAGCTCTGACGCCACATCACTCTACCAAGGGAAACAAAGCCAGACTATGTCTCGAAATTTTTTTTTTAAAAAGGCATTTATTATTTTTGAAGTCAATTTACATATTGCCACTTCAAAAGGATATGTGTATGTGTGTGTGTATAGTAAAAAGTCTTTCTCCCAGTCCGACCTCAGCCACTCAGTTCCCTTTCCCAGAAGCAATAAATGTTAAAAATTTTCCTACCATATTCAAGATTTTGTGCAGATGTAAGCATATATTTTCAGGCTTCATTATTAATATTTACACATTTACATAAATGCTGTTTTGTAACTTACTTCAGATTTTAGGTGCCTCAGATATGCCTTCTCCTGTCCTTTGTCAGCAGAACCCCTAAATTTAATTAGGTACTTGTTTACACAGAATAAAGACAGATTCCCAGCCATTCCCAGTGGCTTGGTGATAAATACACTGCCAATGTGACAGAGGAAAAGACAGGCTCCACCTCAACTCCTTCTCTGCCTACTGACTATAATCACCCAGATGGCAAGAACTTTAGTAACACTTGTGGATGAGGCAGAAGCCACAGTTGAGAATGGCAGAGAAGGAAATAGAAGGCCATGTTCCTAGAACACTAAAGTTCCACTGTAGCCCAGAACTGACCACTTCTGAGAATTCTTTAAGAGAAATGAGTGTGTAACCTTCTTTCCTCATTTAAGAAAAAAGAAACAAAAACAAAACTAAACAAAAATAGCCTAACAAAATAATAATTAACATATACAGAATATGGAAGAAAAAAGAAACACAGTTAACTGTCACCCATACTTCACATTTTAGGAAAGGTAACGAAATTTATAAATGATCTTACCCTCACTTTTCCTATTTTCAACTAATACACATCTTCTGTATCACTATAGTCATTATAACAAAAATTAAACATATCAGTCTCAACTCTAGATTTCTCAGCCTCTCTAGACCTACTACTCTGCATTCATTAGAGGTGCTGAATGCTAGTTAGTATGCACCATTCAGAAAATCATCACATTACTTTTGACAATGCCCGTAGCACAGTAGTTAGGAAACAGGCCACATATACTAACTAAGACTGGCGGGTTCGAAACCAGCCTGGGCCTGCTAAGGCAACAATGACAACTGCAACAACAATAACAGCAACAAAAAAAAAATAGCAGAGCGGTGTAGCAGGCGCCTGTAGTCTCAACTACTTGGAAGGCTAAGGCAAAAGAGAGAGAGAGAGAGAAGAAAGAAGGAAGGGAAGGAACGAAAGAAGGGAAGGAAGGAAAGGAAGGGAGGAAAGGAAGGGAGGGAGGGAAGAAAAGGGAAAGGGAAAAGGGGAAAGGGAAAAAGAGAAAGGGAAGGGGAAGGGGAGGGGAGGGGAAGGGAAGGAAGGGGAAGGGGAGGGGAGGGGAAGGGAAGGAAGGGGAAGGGAAGGGAAGGGAAGGGAAGGGAAGGGAAGGGAAGGGAAGGGAAGGGACTGGAGAAAGAAAGAAAAAATAATATTAATTTAATTACAATTCAATTCAAATAAACAAAAATAAAAACTAAGCAACAGAAAAATAAAATAAC
>CAUYON010206513.1:0-15153 GCA_963573935.1 Arctocebus calabarensis | reverse complement strand
TTTGAGGTTTCCCCATACTTCCTTCCAAAAAGGTTGTTTTAGTTTGTAGTCCCACCAGTAGTGTAAAAGTGTTCCTGTCTCTCTGCATTTACACCAGCATTTGCAGTTTTGAGATTTTGTGATGTGGGCCATTCTTGCTGGGGTTAGCTGATATCTCAGGGTGGTTTTGATTTGCATTTCTCTAATAATTAGGGCATTTTTTCATACGTTTGCTTGGCTACTCATATTCTAACCATCATAAAGATCAAATTCATAATGCTTCTGAAAGAGCATTTATTTTTGGATATGACCTGAACTTTCTTGTCCAGATATATTTGTTTCCTATATGTGTCTGTGCCACACTTTGGGGTTGCTTATTGTGTGCTGTTAAATAGACGATGATCTTTTTTTTAAGAAAAGACTCTGTCATGTGCTTTGTTGTATAGCCATGAGCTCTTGGACTGATGCTTGGCTATAGGAAGAACTCCTTAACAGTTTGTTGAGTTTTCTTTTATGTTTAGACATTCTCATTTGGCTGTTTATCTCAGATTATGAAAATTAAAGTAGTACAAAGACACTGAGTTCTGAGTAGGTGCATCATAATTATGAGACCTACAAAGGGAATCTTTAAAAGATTTTAGTTAGATATAAAACAACTCAATGGAAAAATAGGTAATTAAAAGACATGTTAACAAAACATTAGAAATCAGAAGACTGATTTCTAGTCCAAAATAATTGGCCATATCGTTAGTGCCTGAACCATTGCTTGGCAGGCACTCATTATGTATTTGTCAAATACATGGACAATAATCAAATTAATGAATGGGAATGGTAGGAACTATAGGTAACACTGGGAACTCATGTACTACTCTATCATTCCACCTCTTCAAGCCTAAATTTTCCCAGTAGTAGATTAAAGGTACCATCAGATCAGGATATCTTTTCAATGTCTTCGAGATCACTTCCATGATCAATGTGATTTCGTACCTCCAAAGTAGAAAACATCATAATTACATGATATGATTTGTGGAGTGCTCAGAAGATTCTGTGCTCTTGAAACACCTCCTCCTGTTTGTCAAGGTGTCTGAGATTTCAGAGTTGAAAAGGAATAGTCCTTTGCATTTTCAAACTGTTTTATTCTTTGAAATCTTCCTATTAAATAGCTATTGTAAGTTTTTATTAGTTTACACTTTGGTGGCATCATTTTCAGCAACCGTATGGTCAGGTGTTAAGAAAGTGTCTCTGAGTGGGAGTAGCAGGAGTTCAAACTTGAGTGTGGGAGATGTCACGGAGCTGCCACTGGCTGGCCCTGGGGGAATGCAATTACTAGTTGTGTGTGGGAATCTAACTACCTGGCTGGTCAGAATTAGGTTGTGGCTAAGTTAGAGAGGGATCTTCAGGTCCATATTTATTCTTGGCAGCTGGTGATTACATCAGATATATCCTTATTCAATTCTAACAGGAAAAATTGCATTTATCATAAACTGAAGTTTAGTATTGAAAATTTCTGTGAATAAGAAATACTGTCCTTTCTGATCATTTATCTTTAGAGTGAAGTCACTTTTACTTGAGATTAGATTGTAAGGCAAAAATTTATTTGACAATTATCTTTTCAAGTCTGTTTTTATTTTTTAGGATAGTTTTAGTATTTTTTTTTTTTTTTAGGATTCATTGAGGGTACAAAGAATTAGCTTACACTGTTCACAGTTGTTAGGTGAAATCTCTCTTGTAATTGTGTCCTACCCCCAAAGTTGTCAGATAAAGTCCCTCTTGTGATTGTGTCCTACCCCCAAGAGGTGTGCCATACACCATGACCTCCATCCCCTCCCTCCTCCCTTCTCTCCACTCCCTCATTCCCCACCCCTCTCCTTGTATTAGCTCATCTACTGTCTTCACATTAGAATTGAGTACATTGGATTCTTACTTCTCCATTCTTGTGATGCTTTACTAAGAAGAATATGTTCCACCTCCATCCAGATTAATACCAAAGATATAAAGTCTCCATCTTTTTTAATGCCTGAATAGTGTTCTATTTTATATACATGTAACAAACCTTGTTAATCCATTCCTGGGTTGGTGGGCATTTAGGTTTTTACCACATATTGGCGATTGTAAATTGAGCTGAAGTAAGTCTAGTGCAAATGTCCTTATGATAAAATGATTTTTTTTCTTATGGGTAGATGCCTAATAATGGGATTGCAGGGTTAAATGGGAGGTCTAATTTGAGTTGAGTTTTAGCAAAGTTTCCTGTTGGAAAATAACCTAAGCAATAGGTAGCCCAAGATAGTTGGCTTTTCCTTAAGTATTAGAATGAATTATATTTTCTTTATCAGACTATTGGCAGATGGAGTTTGCTTGTATTTGAGGGCCATTGGTTTCTTCTGAAAAATATGTCTCTTTAAATTCTGGAGCCACACTCTGATATTACACTCTGAGCGGTATGGCAGTGTCCCTAGTCCACCCTAGAGAAATTATTCTCTCTCTCTTCCGCATACCTTATACTTATATAATGAAATAATTAAATTGGGAGAAGGAAATGTACAGAGGACACACACAACCCCACTGTATTTTCTAACTTTTCCATTGCCATACTTTTCTTTTTTTTTTTTTGTTAAGTCATTTGTACATAGATCATACATACCTTTATGCCATTATCGGATTCAATGTATTGATTATTTGTACAAATTGGAGTGCTTGCATGCTACTCCTCAACACAGCTTTCACCTCATTTGCCCAATTACAGCATTAAGACATTTGTGTTTTATACATGATAGATTGAACTTGTACTTGCATTATGCTCCATAGGTGTGGTCCCCCTATTAACCCTCTGTCTATCAACCCCCATCCCTTCCCCTCTCCCTCCCCGTTCCTCCTTGCCATACGATTCAAAAGTTCAGAGAAAGCCTTCCGTCCCAGATTCAGCTCTCTATAAGCCCTGGATCAGTTTTCTGTCATAACAAATTGCTCCAAATTTGCATGCTTAAAGTAAGACAAATATAGTATCTCACGGTTCTGTAGGTCAGAACTGTCCAACATAAGTCTTGGGCTAAAATCAAAATGTTAGCAGAGCTGCTTTCTTTTCTGGATGGGAGACTCTTATCTCTTGCTCATTCAGATTGTTGGAAAAACTCAGTTCCTTGTGGTTATGGGAATAGGGAAGCCCCTGTTCCTCTGCTGGCAGCTGTGGGTGGATCCCAGATTCCAGAGGCCACCCTGAACCCTTGTCCTGGGACCCCTCCTCTCTATCCTCAAAGCTGGGAATGGCAGGTTAAGTTCTTCTGAGCATCCAATCTCTCCTGCCTGTTTTCCTGCCCACATGAGTCTTTCATCAATCCTCTGCCTTCCTCTTCCACTTTGAAGGGCTCATGTGATTACATTGGGTCAACAGGGATATTTCAGGACAATATACCAAATTTAGGATCCATAATTTCAATTTCATCTACCAAGTCCCTTTAGCCACACAATGTGACTGTCTTTTTAAGTTCCATTGATAAATAAAGGCATGGAGTTCCTGAGTGGAGGGGAGAGAGGAATTATTCTGTCTACCACAAACCATCTGACTGGAGTTGATTAGTCCTATTTTTCCAAAAACCCAGAGCAGTTTTATTTTGTTAAACTTGCTGTGGAATAATTTTTCAAGGAAGCTAATTTCAGGAGATGGAGAGCAGAAGAAGCTGGGGTTGGAAGTGGCCCTATTTTCTTTCTTGGCCACACTTATCCAGGTAATGGATGAGTTCAGTGTCCCTCTGGTTGATAAGGAGCCTTGATATATAGAACAGTTCCATGGAAGTATTGCTATTGCTGGTTACCTGGAGGATAAGAATAAAAATGGAATTGAATCAAATGAAGAAATGCTAACTTTTGTTTTGTTTTCAAGTACAAAAAGCATTACAAACCAGAAGCTACCCATAGAGCTTGAGGAATTGAACACTGAATAAAAACGCAGTCCATCCTGCTGCCAGAGCAATGAGCTTCCCCAAACAGCTCATTAAGATGTCATTGCTCCTGTGGTGGGCTACTATTTGATATTTCTAAGCTTGAAATTTGCCTTTTGTGTATTATACAGTGTCCCATCAAGGGACCAACAAAACGCTGTTACAATAAAGCTGAGTGTTAGCACCATCCAAGTGGATTCCCTTGGTTATTAAGTCACTCTATGTAAGTAATTAACCCCATGTTTCTAGACAGCAGGCTCATTTTCAGAGCCAGAGACACCAACTACTGGATCAGATGCTGTTTCGTACAAACAGAGCAGAGCAGATGGAAAGGAGAAGCCAGGATAGTGTTATTGAGGAAGGCAGAGAATTCAATCCAAGTAACATTTGGGTATTAGGGAATCGAGCTGGTTCAATTACCTTTCAGTTTCTTAACCAGACTTGTCTATGCATCACCAAGCTGGGCTTTGAAATATGATCCCTTGTTCAGAGTCCTGTGTCCCTTGAGTATAAAGAAATGTCACCAGTTAATATATTCCAGGAAGAGATGGTGGTGGCATGAAGGCTCTTTTTATTTGAATCCCAGGAAATACAAATTTTTGAAGCAGAAGCAAAACTTTTAAGATGTACATTAGACTGTGTTGTCCCTCTGTCCCAAATCCAGCAGCTGTTCACTATTGCACTCAGTGTAAAACCCCCACACCTGACTTTGACCTCCAGTGCCTTAAGTTTCAGCTATGTGATGTGCGGTCAGTGCTGGGTAACAAACTCTCTCTGGTGGTGTCTGCAGGATAAGGAGCCTGTCCCTCAATTCAAATTGACAATGTCACTGAGCACTGTTTAATTCAGCTTTTTAAAAAAACACATTCCCAATGAGGGAGAGAATGCACATATATGTATTGATACACACATATACATATGTGTGGTTACATACGAGGTCAATTAGATTCACGAACTTATCCTGGAAAAAGTGCCTCATTGCCAAATATCACTCTGGTCACTAGACGGCCAAGGGGAGTGTTTTGAAGGTGACCATAGTGATATTCAGCACTGAGGTATATAGCACTTTTTCCAGGATGATTTGGGAATTTACTTATCTGAACTCATATCTGTACATGTGTGTATTTTTTATTTGTATCTCCTTCTCTCTTTAGTCCTTGGTTTAAAAGCCACTTCAAAATTCACCTTTTTAGTGAGACTTCTATAGTTACCTAACTAAATTTTCACCACCTTTACCTGACTCAACATTTGACAAACAGAGAAACGAAGGCTTAGATAACAACTTAAATCTCTCTGATCCTGATACACTTCCTCTTTCTCCACATTAAACTTGAAAAACAGTTCTTTGTTTTATGTGGAAACAGAAAAAAACATGGATAGCCAATGCAATTATTAGAAATGAAACAAATCTGAAAGCATTATGTTACCAAACTTCAGGTTATACTACAAGTCTATAGTATAGCATAGGTATTGGCACAGATGGAACAGAATAGAGAACCTAGGGAAGAAACCAGCCTCATATCATCACCTGAAATTAGAAAAATCAAACAAAAGCATACAATGAGGAAAAGAATCCCTATTAACCAATTCTTAACCAATTTTTCTACCACTCACGTACTCCTCAGCTCTTATGCATTTTGGGTGGTAAAGCAGTTGTTGGATTACTTGTAATTATCTTATAGTTTTAAAAGAGAAAAGCATAAATATGAACTCAACTTCTGATTTTATTATCTATTTTAGGGCACATAAAATAATTAAAGTTTTTTTTTTTTTTTGAGTGATCCTTCTTGAAGCAATCTCTAGGATGAAGTCCAGGCTTCCTTTCTCATGTCTCATAGTAGAAAATGGTTTCTCTCCTTCCACCTTTCTCATTTCTTCTGCTGCATACCATGTAATTCTTTGTTTATTTTTTTTCCCATTTTTGCATTATAAAATGCATCTTCCCAATAAGCCTTTCCTTCAGTGTCAGAAAATGATGATCTTTCCCTCTTTCTTGAATTTCTGTTCCCTGCATTGCTCGCAAGCTAAATGATGAGAATTCTCCTGCAAGAAAGGTATATTTGCACTTTTTCTCCACTCTCTTTTTTTCTAATGAATAAAGGATATAGCAGTTCACAACTGCAACTTCCATCAGCCAGAAGAATAATTTTTTCCCACCATTTGCAGGACCTCCTTGTAAATCTGTAACATCCACATTACTGATCAGCTCTGTCCATTCTTCCCATAAACTTTGTGTATTCCAAAATAACTGTCAGTTTTTCACATTGAATAGGCTGTTTCTTTTTATAACCAGTGATCACCTGTGCATTAACCAAATAACATGCTCAGTATTGTCACTAACCTCTTATGGAATGAATGAGAGACACAAAAAATGTGTTGGACATTTTCTGACATTGGAGAAAAACAGGAATATCATTGTTTTGAATGAAGGCCAATATAGGATTGTAAAGGGCTAATAAATGGTGCTGAGAGAACAGGTTTGCCACACATAAAAGACTGAAACTGGAGACTTGTTACCACTCAAAAAAATTGACTCACTTAAAAATATTTAAATCTAAGACATGAAACAGTGAAAACTCTAGAAGAAAATGTGGGAAATATTCTTGATGAGATCAACCCAGGAAAAAATTTTGTGAAGAAGACCCCATTTCCAATTGCAGCAAACTTAAAAATAAATAAATGGAACCTGATCAAGCTCAAAAGCTTTTGCAAAGCTAGGGACACAACAACTAAACAACTAAAGCACATAGACAACTTTCCAAATGGGAGAAGACATTTCACATTATGAATCTCACAAAGGGTTAATAACCAGAATTGGCAGAGAACTCAAACTAATCAACAATAAAAGAGCTAACAACAACAAGTTGACAAGAGAATACGACCAGAATCTTCTCTGAAGAAGACAGATGAATGGCCAAAAAACACATGAAAAAAATGCTCATTGTCTCTATTCATCAGATATGGAGAGGTGGAAACACTTATATACTGTTGGTGGGATTGCAAAAAAACACTGCCTTTTTGGAAAGAAGTAAGGAGAATCCTCAAAGAACTAAAAGCGGATATTCTATTTGATACCACAATCCCATTACTAGGTACCTACCCAAAAGAAAAAAACCATTTTACCATAAGGACATTTTCACTCAAATGTTTATAGCAGCTCACTTCACAATCACAAAGATGTGGAAACAACCCAAGTGCCCACCAACCCATGAATAGATTAAAGAACCGTGGCATATGTATACCATGGAATACTCTTCAGCCATAAGGAAAGATGGAGGTTTTACATCTTTTGTATTTATCTGGAAGGATTTGGTGAACATCCTCCTAAGTAAAGTATCATAAGAATAAAAAAAGCAAGAATCTAATCTAGTCAATATAATATGAAACCAGTAGACGAAGAACTATACGCTCATGAGAGAAAAACACATTTAAATTCAAGAAGGGTGGTGGGAGTGAGGAAGTTGTGGATTTGGTAAGGTCTCACCTATCGGGTACAATGTAGGGGTACATGGCACATCTCCTAGGACTATAACCTGGTCTTTACATAACAAATGCAAACAATGTAATCTAATTGTATATACCCTTATATTAATATGAAATAAAAATAAACTTAAAATAAAAATTAAAAGATACAGGAGATTATGTGTGAGTTATGTGCAAATACCACACCATTTCATATAAGGGACTTGAGCATCCATTGATTTTGGTAACCTTGGGGGGAGGGAAGAAGTCTTCTTCAGTCCCTGGAGAGACAAAGAGATGACTGTATATACACACATAAGAATCTATTTGGCCCTTTTATTTCCTTGTGGTTCATTTGGTAGACGTCATGACCAAAGATGTCTTAAAATGTTTAAGACGTCTTAAATCTTCAGCATGCCTTTATATAGAACAATAATCTCCTCCTCCACTACCATGAAATAATTTTTACACACAAGATACCTAATGATGATAAAATGAGATGCTTCATTTATATTTTATATACTGTTCACTTTTAAATTTTTCGAATCGCTTTCAAAATATGCCTTATTGCGATTATTATTTATTTAGTTTGTGAATTAAAGGATCACATGTTGTATTTTATTTTCATGCCTCTCTGGAGTCTCCTTTCATCATTCATAGATAGCAACTATGGCCCCTGGGCCACGTCTGATCTGTTGCTTGGCTTTGTGTGACCTGCAAGTTAAGAAAGGTTTTACATTTTTAAATTATTGAAAAAAAAAAACCCACAGGAGACATATAATATATTGACATGTGAAAGTTTTATAAAATTAAAATTTCAGTGTCCATAAGTAAAATTTTGTTAGAATATGGCTATGCTCATTTGTTTCTATTTTCTCCGTAGTTACTTCCAGGGCTGCAAGGATAGAAATTAATAGTTGCAACAAAGGTCATATGGTAAAACCCAAAATATTATCTATCTGTCCTTTTACCAAAACAAACAAACAAACAAACAAACAAAACTTTCTGGGCCCTGACCTAGAATATTTTAGTCAGGTGGCATCACAGCTCACAGCAATCTCAAACTCTTGGGATTAAGTGATTTTCTTGCCTCAGCTTTCCAAGTAGCTGAGACTATAGCCACCTGCCACAATGCCCAGTTTTTTTTTTGTTGTTGTTGTTGTAATTGTCATTGTTGTTTAGCTGGCCCAGGCTGGGTGCATGTGGCTGGTGCCATAACCACTGTGTTACAGGAGTCAAGCCCATGACTGAGTTATTTTAAAGAATCCAAGTTTTATGGCACAATATTCTATAATCTAGAATTGTTTCCTCATTTTTAGATTCACAAAAAAAAAAAAAAAAAGGAAAAGCTTTTGGCAAGAATTGAATTTGGTGATGTTACATACTTTCCACTGGATTGCATCAAGTGTCACACATTATTGGTTTATTCTGTCACTTGGCTCTCAAGATGTCTGCCAAAGATTTCTATTGTAAAATTGCCCTTTCTCTTTGTAAATAATAATCACTAAGGTATTAATTTGATTTTTTCTTCTGTCTTCTTGACATTGAGTCTTGGCTCATTGTTGGGGTTGAGTAGGGGAGGATTTTTCTATTTAAATTGTGTATTTAAAGCTGTAAATTTATTTCAGTGCTTTAGTTGGGTGTATTCCTGATTTTTTTGTTTAGTCATTCAATTTTTTCAAATTAGAAAAAACGTTTTCTAATTTTTGTTTTGTTTTCCTTGTTAAACCATGGGATACTTAGAAGTGCATAGCTTAATGGCCAAACAGTTGTAGATTTTCTAGTTACGTTTTTGTTTTGTTATTGATTTCTAGGTTAATTTCCCTGTGGTTAGAGAAAATATTCTGACAAATTTCAATCCTTTGATATTTTCTGAGCCTTGATTTATACCTCAGTGTATGGCCAATTTTAGTAAGTATTTTTTTTTTTTGCTCTTTATGTCAATTTGGTCAATTTTGTAATTATGTTTTTTTAGATATTCTATACTTTTATTATTATTTTACTAATTATACCAGTCATTAAAAGAGCTATGTTAGTCTCCCACCTTTGTAGCTTTGTACTAAGGTTTGAAATTAGGAAATGTGAGTACTCCAGCCGTGTTGCTCTTCTTTACGATTGTTTTGGCTATTTGGGTTTTTTTGAGATTCCATATGAATTTTGGAATGGATTTTTCTGTTTCTGAAAAAAAGCATCATTAGGATTTTCATGTGAATTGGATTGAATCTGTAGATTGGGGGAATCTTGACATATAAGCAATTATAAGTATCCTAATTGCTGTTCATGGGATATTGTTCCAAGCATTTATGCCTTTTAAAATGATAGCTCCTTAAGTTATAAATTGAAATCAACATGGGAAGAGATCTTGCTGAACTTCTTTAAAAGGAACTGATTTCTGGTAATCCCAGTCTTCCATATTCCAGATAAAGGTGCTGATAAAGCAGGTGTAAACCACTGATGTTGCAAGTAATAAGCCCTAAGCATTTCCCCCTCTGCATTAATAGCTGTTTCTTTCGCTTTGAAGAGATACTGAAGAAGCTTTTCTATTTCTTAAAATTGAGTTTACCATTTACAGAATGACTTCTTTGACACTCACAGCCTGATCATTTCAGAATGCTATCAGAGAAGAGCGCTCGAGGGCTGAGAAGTTGAAATGCCCGCTCTGTTTTCACACTGCCCATTATTTGCAGCTTTTCAGCAACCATCCCTCTCCATATCCCTTTTGAAGGTATCAAGACTTTTGACACTACTACTCCCAAATTACTTACAAAGTTATTTCATCTACTAAAGCTTAAGTTTTACCTTCTGTCTCCTTGAGGATGGAAGAGGAAAAAAAAAAAAACTTCAAGGGATACTAACCAATTGAGGTGAAGGATTCTTCTATGTTAGCAAAAGCTGTGGACACCTGAGCTTCCAATTTGGTGACTTACTCCTAATAGTGAGAGTCAATTGTGACTGGGTCAAACAAAAGGTAATTTAAGAGACTGTCTTCTTATGTAAGAATTTTTAATGGAAGAAAGGTATCTTACACTGCTTTGATAAAGGAACAGAGATTTTTTTTTCTAGGGTGAACTTTAAAACATGCCCTCTAATCTGCTCTTTGTCAGGCTGATAAAGGGCATATGATGATGATGGAATGGGGCCTATTTTTTGTACTCCTGTGAGCAGGACAAGTTGCGATATTTGTAGTCATTGGTGCTTTTTGGAGAGTGTATTTTATTCTCTGTTATTTGCCAGAAAATAGACACTTTTCACACCTAAATTAAATATTTTTACAATGGGCTCATTTCAGGGTGAGGCCAGGTAACCAAGTGACACAGGTAGATTAGTTATATTTATAGTGACTATTCAAAACATATGTGGAAGTTGATAATATTTATGCTTAAAACATATGCAGAAGTCGATAATATTTATGCTTCGCTTTTATAGATTGGTTTCCCCCAAATATGAAAATTTGCATGAGCATTACTTGTTTGGTTGTTCAGTTATTTTCTTTTTAAAATAAAGTGTAATATTTAGAAAACTTTTAGATTTCCTAAAATAATGTGAAGGGAATTTCGAGAATTTTCATGAAAATTGCACTCAGCTTCTTCTATTACTGACTCTCTGGATTAGTATGTTATGTTTGTATAATTAAGAGACCAATATTGCTATATTATTATTAACTAAAGTCCATACCATAGTTAGCTTTTTAATTGGGAACTGGTAATAGAAACCAAGATTTCATAACTTAGGTGTGCTTGTTGATCCTGGGGGTGTTGTTAATTCCAGGCTGTCTGAGAGAGCAGCGCGTATGCATACTAACCATATCACCCACACATGTGCACGCACATCCACACATATAAATATTTCATCATTCCTCCACTTGTTTCTTCCTTTATCCTCTTCCTATCTTCTCTTATTTATGCCACAAGGTGTTTCTCTTTTCTTTAAATGCCTGTTGCAGAAACTACATCTTAACTCTTCACACCTTGCAACTGAATGGTTGCTAGGGATTCTGTATCTATCTACAAAATTTACTTTATTCTTATAGAATTAAGATAATCACAATAAAAGGAAAAAATATTGGAAGAAGTAGAACTTGGAATGGTCATCCTAGTAGAAGTTTGGGGTTTCCAAAGATCTTAAAATTGCAGGAACTTAGGAGCTCTTTAATTCAATCCCTCATGTGATAAATAGATGCCCATTTCTAAGGCTATCATTTATCTTTCCTGATTATACATCCCTAGTAATGGGAAACCCACTACTTTCTCTTCCATTGTGCCACTTTTTAATATCCTTATTAGTTCTATATCAAGATAAAATTGGCTTTATTATCAGTGAGCCATATTGCAATGACAAGTAATCCCCAAGACTCAATGGTTTAAAACATGAAAGTTTCTTTCTTGCTTATTCAAAAATTGCTGCCCATCTGGGGGATTCTTTAGGGTAGCTTTCCTCCATATAATTATGACTCAATAATTCATACAATCCTCATTCTCCCACTGTTGCTTTGACAGAAGAAGCAAGATTTGGGAAATCACATATCAGTTCTTAAATCCAGTGGCCCAAATGTGACTCGAGTCATTTTACTTCCAGATCTAGTAATACAAAGTGACTGGGGAAATAGGAAACCACATGAACATTCAGTGAATTGTAAATATTTCCACCATCATTTGAACTTTTGCTCACCAAATATCCCTCTGCTCCCTTTGATCACTCAGAAATGTATTCACCACTACCTCATGGGCTCAACCTAAAATCACATCCAGTCACTGGACTGAGTTTAAATTCCAGAATCTCTGGGTAAAGTGACATTGAAGCTTCCATAACATACAACAGTAGACACTTTTGTTGCCTAAAAGTTAAGAACACAAGTGGGTATTGGGAAGCATGCCCTTCTTATAGACTGCAAAGCGTATTCATCCTGTTCCGTGCCTATGAAATGGTAAAGGGCCAGACAGTTGTTTTAATTCTTGCTAAGTCAGAAATCTAGTTTAGACCAGGTACATTTAATTTGGTTAATGCAACTTCTTAAAAACCATTTAGATTTCTCATCTATCTGCTTCTAGTCATTTAAATGTGGCAGCAATGACACAAGCCCTTATTGTCAAGATTTTATCTTAACTTTACTATATTCTTACTCTGCGGGTCTATTTTCTTGTCTTAATGAGGTGCTCTTAAGAATGTCAGATTTCAAATGAGGAACTGTCATTTCTGTTGGTGTCCTTAGAGGACATCCCTTTGACTGTGCAAAGCACTGGGCTCATTGATTGCCCAGCAGCAGTGACTGTATGACCTTACTCAGTACTGATGTGATTTACTCCATGTGAATAACACCCAGTACTTTCACATACTCTCCATGCCCCAGACAGAGTATGGTGCCTTGTTTGCTTTATATATTTTTTGTGAAACTAAACCATACAAGATCCAGATCTCAGAGTAGAGTATTTTCCTTTATATTTTGGTGAAATTAAACAGTACAAGGTCCAGATCTCTGCGCCTCCAGTGGTATGGGTGTATGAAGAGTGTTTCATGCATCCATGCCACTGGAGACGTGTTAACTCTCTAGGGGGAAAATTTCCCAAATCTTGAACTGTATAGCACAAATATGGGAAGGTGAGAATTTCAGTGTCATTTAAAAGGTAGGCTCAACAGTACATTATGACTGATCTGTGTTATGGTAGCTAAATTTTCCAAAAAGGGAAATTTAAGGAGGTTTCACGTTTAGATGGCAGATGAAACATATACATCAAATTTATGTCTCTTCCCCCAAACACACTGACAACTACTATACCAATATTTTTTAAATAGATATAAATGTATAATATTGGGAAACTGGACAGAGCTAATGACTAAATGGAAGAATGTAAGGTTCTAAGAACACAAAGAAGAGCTGAGAATATTCATATGCAGAGCAAAATTTTCCTTTAGTGAAAATTACAACATCATTGTAATTGGAGTTTGGGGAAGGAGACACAGAAAGGAAAAGAGGACATTCTCCTCACCTACCAAAGACAAGGTCAAGAGATGATGCCAAAAATGGACACATTTCAACAAAGCCATTTATATAGAAATGTAAAGATTGATCAATTTCAGAGGAACTAATAAAGAGGCTGGAGTCTTTGCATCTAGTGAGAGGGTGGAGATTAATGGTTTGCAATATGTTAAACAATTTTAATACTTCTCCTAGGTCCATTAATACTGTTTGACTTTTAAAATTGTGTGCCTATATTACTTTGAGAAAATAACTGATTTTAAATTTTGTGATAAGTTTTACTGATTTGAATCTTTTATAGATAATAAGCATTATAGAACTGGAAAGTGTCCAGGGGAATGACTGAGGCAAAAATATGTTTTTTGAACTTGATGTCTGGTATCATTGTGGCTATTCTTAGAGTTCTCCAGACACAGTCACTGTTGGAAACACAGTTCTTGTCATGTCTAAATTCATTTCTGCTCTAGCTGATATCTCAACCATCCTAGTAAGAACAAGGACGTGGTCAGGGAAATTCAACATAAATGCAAAGCTGACTTCTTGGCATTATGTCAAAAATGGTAAATCAAACATATTAAAAACAAGGCAGGCAGCATTGTCTCAATGATTAGCTGTGGAAACTGTAGGAATTAGACTGAAATCTGGATTCAGGAGAGGAGATATGTTTATGTATTTCAATGAGAGGGAAAGTGGAGCAGGCTGTGTAGGGGCTGAAGTGAAAGCATACTAATGGGAGTGACGGTAATGAGATTATATGTATTATAAGCACTGACAATTAGACTCTCATTACTAAAATACACAAAGGGAATGAGCACAATTATGTAGCAGACACCACAGGACAGTGAACTTATTATATCTTTTGCACTGTAGTCTATAGAAGTTTGCTGCTACATCTTACGCTTTATGGGAGCAAAATTAAGCATTTTCTCCTCTTATGCCTCTACAAGATCTTGGGAAACTAATACTGGATGTATTAATGTATTAGACTAGAAATGGGACTTTAGAAGTCATCTAGTTTTTTTTTTTTTCCTAATATGCCTGTAACATATTCTGAGTGAGGGGTGAATTGGAGAGGTGAAGGGGTCCAGGGCCCTTCAGCCTGTATGTTGGTTTTCTGCCTGTCCCTACATTTTATATATTATTAATAACAACATGACTTTACTTAAACAAAAACATTGGGAATTCAGAGATCTTTATCAACTTGCTTATTTCTGAGATAAAGAACCTGAGGCTTTCATGAGATGAAGTGGCTTAGTTAAGGTCAAAGTAAACTAGAAAGAGAACCAAGTCTTATTCCTTATATGGGTAAGTGAGTTCCTTACAGGCTGCTCACTGCCACTGGTCCTGTTACAAATGGGCAGAGCACTCTTATGGCAAGAGCACACCTTATTTATGGTGCACAGCACTTAGGAGGGCTTCACCCAACATGGCGTTCTTCTCCAGCATGGCACAGCCTGGCTGTGGCGAAGAATTCCACGAGGCCAGACCAGCCCTGGGTGACCTTCTGAAGGTCAATGATGCAGCAAGAGCAGTGCCTGCTGGCCTGTGCTAACTCCCTGTCATCAGAATGACTGATTCTAAGGACTATAATAAGAAGTCCAAAGTACTTTTATTTAGTAAGCACTTACTGTATACTAGTTATTTTATATGCACTTTTTTTTTTACTTTTGTATAATTTAATAAACTTTGTAAATGTTACTGCTTATGTCTGAACTTTTTGTGTTTGTGTTTCTGTCCCTCTGAGTCATTGGTCTTCTTTTTGTTCCTATTCCTATTCTTCACATTGTGTGTTTCATAGTAACG
>CAUYON010206510.1:0-21474 GCA_963573935.1 Arctocebus calabarensis | reverse complement strand
ATTTTGGACTTTTGCCTTCTGGCACTTTGAGAGAATAACTCTGTTGTTTTAAACTATGGAGTTTGTGATAACTTATTATGGCAAAGTAGGAAATCTTAGGCAAGTCACAGGACTTTGTGCTGTTGGGAGAGGATATATACCCCAATGTTTGTAGTCTTGAACTCTGGCTGAATACCGGTTCATCTTGGTTGTCATTTAACATCTCTGAGACTCAATTTCCTTATTACTAAAATGATAAGAATAATGTTAATAGAACAAGTGCCTGACATGGGTTATCCATATATACTTAGTGGGAGTCATGATTATTTCATGTATAAATTTGGGGTGAGAACAACAAGCTCCCCTGCTGAGCCTACCATGCTGTTGAGATGATTCACTGAGAGAGTAAATGTGAATTTTGTTTAAGCAAAATGACCAACTATGCACCATGAAATGGGTTAGTGAGCAAAAGCAGGGGGGAAATAAAGAAAGCTAGATAAGATACCCGACCTTGAGGACTTTCAAGTCCCATTATGGACTGAATATGTACCTCTCCAAATTCATGTATTGAGTACAGTGTGTTTGTACTGGGGGGTAGGAGGAGGCATTGGAGGAGTAATTAGGGTTCGATTAGGTTGCACATGTGGGTGTCCTCATCAGAAGAGGAAGACACATCAGGGGTCTCTCTCTCAAGGCACATGGGAGGAAATGTAAGGCAGCCACATGCCGGGAAGAGACCGCACTGGACACCAGCCCTGCTGGCCCCTTGATTTCGGATTTTCAGCCTCCAGAGCTGTGAGAAATAAACTTCTCTTGGCTAAACCACCCAGTCTGTGGTATTATCTTTTGTTACGCCAGCCCAAGCAGAATAATGCAAGTCCACTAGTGAAAATTATAAAGCAATACATGTTATAATTATTGTATTTTACTGTTATTAATACTTACAGCTAATTCTCTCATCCAGTATATTGTCTACAGAATGTAAAGGGTATTTCTGTGATACAAACTTTCTTTGTTTTATACTCTGACTCTAGGAAGTTTGCTCAAACACCCAGTGGAATTCAGGAAATTTGACAGCACTAAATGAAATACTCCCTTGAGGCATGTGAGCAAGAAAGAGATTAGGATAAAATAAAATGCATTCTACTCAGAGAGACATTTTGCCTTTGTGAAAATGTGTTTACCTACCTTCTTCTCTATATTTGTCTTTACCTTAATTTTGGAAGCTTATTAACATTAAAAAATATTTCCCCTTCATTATTGATGGCAATGATTCTGAGGCAAAGTATCATTCCTTCATAGGGCGAGGAGAATATTGGCTTCCTCCACATCACAGACAACGTTGTTCTTCACATGACCCTGCTAGCCAAATTCCTGCTCATCCTTCAAGGCCCATTTCAACGTCACTTCCTCCATGCAGCCTGCTCTGATACCACCCATCTTAAATTAGAATTAATTATTCCCCCTTCTTTTGTGCCTGGCATGTGTCACAGTTGGATTAGGGGAAAACCCATCTTGCTAGGCTATGAGATCTTCAAAGTCTCTAATCCCAGGCTCATTTCTTCTCCCTGTTCTCCCATAGCCAATAGGCTGACTTTACAGAGAAGAACTTGAATAGTCTCACCTACTGCTGTGAAAACATGCAGACACACACACAAAACTAAAGATTTCTCTTTGGAAGTCCTAATTTGGCGTCATCTAAGTTTACCAAATGACAAAGGAGCACAGTAGTAAGAGGGAAGCATTTAAAAGTAAAAAAACAAAAACAAAACAAAACCCCCCCAAAACTGAAAAACCAAAAAACCTCAAACATCCCCTGCTTGTGAATTGAAAGAATCAATATTGTCAAAATGTCAATATTGCCCTCAAATAATCAAAAGATTCAATGCAATTCCCATTGAAATACTGATGCTATTTTTCTTAGGATTAGGAAAAAAAAACCCTAAAATTCACATAGAGCCAAAACAGAGCACAATCCCAAGTAAAAAACCAAATCTGAAGGCATTAGATTATCTGACTTCAAATTACACTACAAGGCTATGGCAACCAACACGACATGGTACTGGTAGAAAAGTAGACACAGGGATGGGACAGAACAGAGGACCTAGAAATAAAGACAAATATTCTACAACAACTGATCTTTTACAAAGCACAGAAAAGCACATGCTGGGGAAAGGAGCCCCTATTCAATAAAAAGGGCTGGGAAAATGGGACAGCCTCATGCATAGGAGTGAAAATGGATCCCTACCTCTTACCATATATGATAATTAAGTCAAGATGGATTCAAGACTTAAACATAAGATGTTTATGGAGTGAAAATGGATCTCTACCTCTTACCATATACAATAATTAAGTCAAGATGGATTCAAGACTTAAATGTAAGATGTTTAAGGAGTGAAAATGGATCCCTACCTCTTACCATATACAATAATTAAGTCAAGATGGATTCAAGACTTAAACGTAAGATGTGAAACTATAAAAATTCTAGAAGATGCAATATCCTAAACAACATATTAACAAGTTGAATTCAAAATTAATGTTTAAGTAACCTCATTTACAAGTGAAATATGTTTGTAATTTCCCCTTTATAATCATATATTTTCTCCAATTTTAATATCAGGTATATCCAGATTAAGTAGAATGATTTTGAAGTATTTCTTATTTTTCTATTGTTTATGAGATTTGGCATGATCTGTTTTTTGAAATTACCTTTTACTTTTATTTATAAATATTAGTTGTCTATTTTTTGAGACTTTGGAAAAAAACGTAAGAAGAAGTTAACTGATGACGCCATATTGAACCTCAGAGTCAAAGCCTTCTATAATAGACATACTCTTATCTGACAATGTGAATGTTACTTTCTTTGCATTATTATTATTGTTATGCTTGCTTAATATTTTGATGCAGCAATTGTCTGATTTCTTTTCTGAATCTATTTATCTTCATTCATTCTTTACGAGGTTTTTGTTTCTAGTCCTTATCTTAAACATTGTTATTGTTATTAAATTTTAATCCTTTTTAATTCTGTGAAGGCAAAAAGTGGAAACCTAATAAACATGGGTGTATGTAAAAAATAAATAAATAAATAAATAAACCGACTCTTATAAAAACCCCCCCCAAAAAATTCTAGAAGAATGTTTAGGAAAAACTATCCTTGACATTGGCCCAGGTAAAGGATTTGTGACTAAAACCCCAAAAGCAAACACAACAAAAACAAGAATAAATAAATGGGACTTAACTAAATTAAACAGCTTATACGTGGCAAAAGATACAATCACCAAAGTAGATAGACAACCTACTGAACAGGAGGAAATATTATCAAACTATATATCTGACAAAGGCATAATATGCAGAATCTATAAGGAACTCAAGCAAATCAGCAAGAAATAAAACAAATGACCCCATTAAAAAGTGGACACAAGACGTGAACAGACGTTTTTCAAAAGAAGAGCAACAGGGAACCAACATACGAAAAATTCTCAACTTTACTAATCATCAGAGAAATGCAAATTAATTGAAATACCACCTTACCCCTGTCAGAATGGGCATTACTAAAAAGTAAAAAAACAAAAGATGCTGGTGTGGATGTGGTGAAAAGGGAACACTTAATACGTTATTGATGGGAATGCAAATTAGTACAACCTCTGTGGAAAATAGTATGGGAATATCCGAAAGAACTAAACATAGCTCTAGCATTTAATTCTGTGATCCCATTACTAGGGATTTTCCCAAAAGAAAACAAGTCATTTTACAGATAAGATACCTGCACCTGTATGTTTATTGCAGCACAATTCACAATTGCAAAAATATGGAACCAACCTAAGTGCCCATTAACTTATGACTGGATTTCAAAAATGTGAGATGATATATATATATATATATATATATATATATATACATACACACACACATCCTATATCATATCAACTTATAATTAGATTTCAAAAATGTGAAATTTATGTATATATACATATCCTATACCATATCAACTTATGACTGGATCTCAAAAATGTGAGAGACATTTTTGAGAGACATATATCTGCATACACATATATATCCTATATATATACATATATATGTCTCACAGTTTTGAAATCCAGTCATAAGTTGATATGATATAGGATAGCATATATATACACACACACACATATGAATACTACCCAACCTTCAAAAAGAATGCGATAATGTCTTTTGCAGCAACTTGGATGGAACTGGAGGCCATTATCATAAGTGAAGTGTTCTAGGTGTAAAAAATCAAATATGGCATGTTCTCATCTAGAAGCGGAAACAAAGCAATGGGCATGTGTCGTCACACAGAGTGACTTAACGGACATTGGGGTCACAGAATGGGGAGGCTGAGTGAGGGCTATGAGATGAAAACTTACATATCTTTTGGGCATGATTACACTATTACCAGGTGTTGAGCATATGAAAAGCCTAGATTTCTCCACCATGCAGTTCAGCCATGTAACAAAAACCACTTGTACCTCCAAATCTATTTGAATACAAAATAAGATCCTCAGAAAAAAATAGAACAAAGAAAAAAAGAATAGTATTTTTAATAATAAAGGAGAATGTCATTGAAGAGTAAAGAATAAAAAAATAAAAGTAAAAAGCTGGTAACTTGTCCCGCCCACTGCAGTGGTCTGCAGCCATGAGAGCTGCCGGCAGGGAGTCTGGGTGGCCTGTGGCTCCCTCAGAGCTCTGCTCCAGATGTGATATGCAGGTTCCTGCCCCGTCCTGCCTCCTGAGAGTAGTGGCTAATTTGGCTTTCCAGATTTTGACTTACAGCACCTTTTAGAGCCCTGACGTCAGACCTCTCTGACTTCAGTCTCCTGAGGCTTCAGACCTCAACAATGCGTGCTGTGCGCAAGGAAAGTGGCTTCCCCAGGGCGGCTTCTGGATCTGCAGAATCAGGGTCACCTCTACCCGGGATGCACATTACACTACTCCCCATCCAGAACTGCCGGATCAGAAACTCTGGGGGGGCAGGGAGAGAGGGGTGTCACCCCAACAATCTACGTTTTTCATTAATTTTCATTATAATAGTAGCCTGTTTGTGGAGTACATATGATATTTTGATGTTTACATATAATGCATAATGATCAAATCAGGGTAATTGGGGCATGTCTATGGCTTCAAACATATCCTTTTTTTCTTGGTGTTGGGAGAATTCCAAGTCTTCCCTTTTAGCTCTTTTGAAACATACTATGAATTATTGTTAACTATAACTTTCCTACCATAGTAGCAAACACCAGAGATTACTCCTACTTGATCTGTTTAACTATCCCCCCCAAGCAATTCTTAGGATGTTAAACTTCGAAAACCACCACTAGCGAAAGTTCACCTAATCTCTTCCTAACTTTACCTCTCAACTGTGTGGAGATAATTTTTATTCTGCAAGGTGGGTTTTAGGACTCAGTAAATCCTAAGGTCTCCTATACTTGTGTGGAAGGTGCTAAATAAACAGTCAAATCCAAACTTAACAGTCCCGTGTCAGAGCTGAGAGTCTGCGTGACCGCGATTTTACTTTTCAGGACCTTCTATCCACATGGGCTCCCGTGCACCTGTTTCGGGAGACAGCAACGCTCCCACCCTCGCTGCAGCAAGCTCTCTGTCACCTGGTGCATATGCTGCTATGAGGCTCGTCACACCTTGTGAAGGAACACATGGACCCATATGTCAGCCGACGTGTTTATATCATTTCCTAAGGAAAAGGGAAATATGTTTCACAATAGATGTTTGCATACTTTGAAACAGATTTTTTTTTTTGAGAGAGAGAGAGATAAAGAGACAAAAAGAAGGCAGAAACTTTGGCTGGAACAGTTGAACCTTTATTCCTTTGCAATGTTTTCATTACCTACCCTTGAAAATAGCCTATATGTCATCTGGAAGGATCCGTGCTGAGGGGCTTGGTCCCTGGGACAGAGCAAGGATGGAGTGTGCTGGTTGAAAAAGGAGGGAAACATCAACACCTCAAAAGTAAGTACTCTCAGCACCCAGGTGGGTAAACTCAACACTCAGAGTGGCCAAAGCCCACAAAGTATGGGGTAGGCTGTGCCCCTGGAGGGGGGATGACATCCCTATAGAAGGATGTCGTGAATAATGCAGACCACAGGCTGAGAGGATGGCCAGAGTGCCCACAGCAGGCCTTACATGGCCATTATGCAGACGATGGGTATAGACTGCTTTCAGAAGCAATAAAGAAAAGTTTTCTTATTAAATTGATTGCGATTCAATAATATTGATAATAATAACAGCAATGGTAGTGGTGGTGCGTAATGTAATAAATAGGTGTGCTTTTATTTCTCTCTTTCGCTGGTTCAGCTCTTTCAACCTGTGACGTTTTCCCATTTGGGCTCAGAAATAAGAAACCAGTATTGGTCCAAAGTCAGGGTGTCACTTGAGGGAATGCACAAAAAAAAAATCAAATCATGGTTTTTAGATTTTGAGAACAAATCTGTAAGTGTTAACCAAGAAATGTTTGGGAGAGGATGGTGGATGAGACCAGGAATTATTTGCTCCAAATTTCCTTCCCCATCATCATCCCTAGCAAACAAATATACTAGATAAATATGATTTTCTAAGCTAGGAAAGAAAGCAAGAGAGAATGTAATGTGCAAACGATAATAACAAAATCAGGCCTGTCTGGTTCTTCTTTCTCCTCCCATCATAAGGAGCATAAAGCACAGAACCCTCCAGTAAACATGGGGTGTGAGAGTGGAAGAGACCCCTGCTTATCTCTTCCCCAAGGCTCGGAGAGAGGGTAGGTTCCCAAAGGATCCCTGTACCCCAGAGTCATGGGAATTATGAAGTGCAGAATTTTGCCACCAGTTCTATGCTGGTTCTTTAAATATATTTTCTGAAATGATCGTGTAGGATTAGACTCATTTTAAAGAGCATGAAGTAAGACTTAAGTTATAAGTCCACGATTTCACAGCAAGTGCATGGGACAGGCAGCCAAAATTCAGACGAAGGAGAAGGTTAGCTGGGGGAAGGGGCTCCAAGTGACATTCAGACTTAAACATAAATATTAGTATCTCCTCAGCTATAAAAATATGGACACTTACTTTCCCTACTTCCCAGGATCCTTGGAAGTACAAAGCAAATGGGAATATTTCATATATATCCTGCTTGGGGCCCCCCCAGGGTCTTAGATCTATGGTTAGATGTCTTTTGTTACGTTTTGCAAAATCCCCGGCTGTATTCTTTCCAAGTTTTTTGTATCATCTGTCTCCTGTCCACCACCCTCAACCTTCACATGCTCCAATTACACATATGTTTGACCATTTAATATTGTCACATAGCTCTTGTGTGATCTGCAGCATTTTCTGTTTATTTGCTCTGTTTGTCTTCACTGTTTTATTTCTTGTTTTATCTTTTTTTGATTTTTCTTCATCTTTTTCTTTTTGTTTAAATTTTCTTCTCTTATTGTTTCCATTGATTTCCCATCCCTCCCTTTATTCCTTCCTTCCTTCTTTCTTTCTTTCTTGACCAAGTCTCACTCTGTTGCCCCAGGCTGGAATGCCCTGGCCTCAGCCTCTTTCATAGCAACCTCAAACTCCTGGGCTCAAGTGATCCTCCTTCCTCAGCCTCCAGAGTAGCTGGGACTACAGGTGCCTGCCATCATGCCCAGTTAATTTTTCTATTTTTACTAGAGATGGGGTCTTGCTTTTCCTCAGGCTGGTCTCAAACTCTTGAGCACAAGCAAACCTCTCACCTTGGCCTCCTAAGGTGCTAAGATTACAGGTGTGAGCCACCGTGATCAGCCTCAATTTGTTTTCTAACTTATCTATCTTCAAAGTCATTGATCCTTTTCTTCATAATGTCAGATATGATGATGAGTCTGACAATGAAATTCTTTCTCTCCAATAGTCATTTAAAAAATTTTTCTCCTTGCTATTTGCCTTCTCTCTGTTGAAATTTCCCACTAATGCTCATATATATTCCCTTTTGCCCACTAAATGCTTTAACAAACTAATCATCATTACTTTAAAGTCCAACGTTTGCCTCCTTTCATGTTGAAAAAGCTAAATTCTCTTTCTGTTGACAATGAGTCATTTTCACTGGTATTTTGTGTCTTTGTAATTTTATGTCAAATACCAGATATCTTCTGCAGGGTAATGGAGACTTGACTAAATATTATTTGCTCCTGAAGACAGATGTGCATTTTAATCCTTCAGGCCAATAACATGGAGGTGTGAGAAGCTCTAGTGAACCAAAAGCTGAGTGGGGCTCAGCTTTCATCCTAGCTACGATTACCTGTAATAAACTATAGCCTTTGCTCTAAAGATGCCTGTGCCTAGCACGGGTGCTATGGGCTGACCAGTATTTCTCAGTGTATATGCTTCATCCTCATTTTTCAGCTTTCCCTGTGATTTGTGTCATAGAGAGGAGATTATTTCTCTCTCCCACCTTCCTCAGAGGTGTATTGCTGTTGCTTGTTATCTGGAACATGTTAGGCTGGTGGTGGCGAGAGGTTTCTTTTTTTCTAGTCTACCCTCATCTTAGGTAGATGCTTTATGCCTGGGCCACATTTCCTTTCTTCCAGGAAAATTGCATCCCTCAGAAAGGGGTTGCTTCTAAGTCTGGGAACCAGACTAAGGATAAATCAGAACTAAGGCAGAGCTGGTCCAGGATAGGCATCTGGTCTGAGAAAGGATTACATCTTTGCTGTTGCAAGCCAACAACATTTTGATATCTTATATTACGTCATAATAACACCCTGCTATTATGTGACCGATATAACTTTACACCGCTATTTTTCCATGTAGGTGATTAAAAGTACTTGAGTCCAGTCAAAAACTTTTATAGTTCAGGGAAATAGTATGTTTGGTCATCTGAGTATTCTAATTACTTAAAGACTGACCTCTGATGGGATCTATCCTGTTTTGGTATAGCCATGGAAGTGAAGTACGGCCAAATAATGCAATTGAACTGAATTTTAAGTCAAAAGATATGGGTTTGAATTTTGGCTTCGTTTCCTCCATTTAGAAAATGAAGGAGGTTGAGTGAAATTTAGTAATTTTCAACCTGTGGCACTTGGAGTGCTGAGTGGCTTCGCAAGGGGAACCTCCTATTGAAATAGGGCTGGATATTATTTGTAGCCTAAATAACCAATACATTTCACAAGTGTTATGGGTTGAACTGTGGCTCCCCCCACCCACCATCCTAACCCAAGTACCTCACAAGGTGATGTTATTTTGAAATAGGGTCTTTATAGAGATGATCAGGTTAAGATGAAGTTATTGGAATGGGTGTTCAGAATCTAATCATATTGGAAATGGTGAGTGTCCTTATGGAAAACAGGGACAGACACACAGGAGTGGCTGTGTCACTGGAACGATGCATTCCAAGGCGAGAGCTGACGAGCATTTGGAGCAAACTCCCAGCAGAGGTGAGGGATGAGCCTGTTTTAGAGCTGTCCGCACACAGTGGCTGAACAGGTCCATTGCTCAGAGCTCAGAGTGATGATTTCCCCTTTCTGGTATCTTTCGAGTCATTCCCCCACCCACCAAATTTGGCTATAATGTAGCAATTTCTCCTGATAAATTCCTTGTGAATCTTATCTTGTTTTGGTATCGGCTTCTCTGAGGTTCTAAACTAAAAAACAGGTGGTACCAAGATGGGTCTGAGAAAACAGGTTTGGGGACTGGCTCACTCGTTAATTGGCCCGTCTTCACTTTGTCACCCATGGTAGAGTGCTGCATCACAGCTCACAGCAACCTCAAACTCTTGGGCTTAAGCGATTCTCTTGCTTCAGTCTCCCAAGTAGCTGGGACTACAGGTGCCCACCATAATGCCCAGCTATTGTTTTTGTTGTAGTTGTCATTGTTTTTAGCAGGCCTGTGCTAGGTTGGAACCTGCCATCCCCTGTGTATGTGGCCAGCTCCCTAACCACTGAGCTACAGTGCTAAGCCTAAAGAGCCAAATTTTCTGTTCTTTCTCTTTGTCCAGGTTACCCTGTTCCCTCCTGCAGTGTCCTAAAACTCTTCCCCTCCGGTCTTTCGCCCAGTTGAATCTTCAGCTTGTAGTTAGATTACATTTCTCCAGGGAAGCTTTCTTTGTATCTCCAAAGGGATCATATTCCTTACTGAATGATTTCATAACTCTCTGTACTTTTTCTCCATGACATTTATCAAAGTTAATTACACATTAGTAAAATGACTTTGTTTGTATTTTTACAAGGGTCTCTAAGGGCATAGTCTTTTTGCCCTATATGCCTAACACCTGTCCTAGTGCCTGGCAAATAGGTTGTATTTCAAAGTGTGTTTGTTGAGTGAGCAAATAAATGAATGACTCACTTTCTCTCATTAATTTTAGCCAATTTTTTTAATAACTGAGAAACTCTTAGAGCTGTAGACTCATAAATCTGGATAAAAATTACCACCATCCTATATATAGATGAAAGAACAGAACATTCAGGAATTGATGCCAGGAAATTACAGTTTATGGAATATAAATTTTTTGGCTATTTTTCCTGAAGATAAAGTTTAACAATTAGAAAAGTGTTGACCTTTGGAGAATTTTGCATAGTTCACTTCTTCTTGGTCTTTGAGACTTTACAAATGGACATTTATTAAAAACAAATTCTAGTAGTAAAAATCATAATTGTATCATTATAATGTAATCACTCTTTGCACTATATTTTGTAGTAAGTCTTCTAATGCATTATTTGATTAAATAGTCTCCAGATGATATACTGGGTCTTATTTTTCTCATTGTAAAGATGAGGGTATTAGCATGAAATGAGGTTATATATTTTCTCAAGGTGTCAAATACAACACGTTATGTATTTAGGTCTAGATGCCTCATGTCTGTCAGAATCCAGAGAAGTGACCTTGTCTTTGTCTTCAATCCTGTAACTGTTTACATTTTGAATTTCTTACCCCAATATGAGTGTTTTATTTCTCTCTGGGAGGTTACTGAAAGAAAAAAACCTTTGGCATCTTCTGAGCCTTGCCGCGTCTCCTCAGCAGGTCAAAACCCTCTTCTGGGCTCTAGACAGCCCCCCACCTTCTCCATCCTTTCCCTCACCAATTTCTAAATATTGGATTTCTCCATCTGTCTTCAGTCACCATATGTCCAAGGCTAGACTCAGCACCTGAATCTCCATATAACTCCTTTTCCTTAGTTCTCTTTTTCAATGAATGACATCACTATTTTCCCAGGAATGTAGGTTTTGAAATCTCAGAGCTCCTCATTCCTTTCTCAAAAAAATAGTTCTTGCAGGTCTTGAGAATAGAGATCTTATACTACTCTTTCTGTTCTATTGCAGCCTGCAGAGTGTCTGGCCTGGAACATTTGCTCAAGAAGTAATTTCAGGCTGTCTCCTCCTCCCTGGCCCCAGGCACTCACTGGAGACAAAACAGTGTCAAATACAGCAGCCTTATTCCCGAAGGACTACATTCTGTTAACTACAGAACTTTTAAGTGGGTCAATGGATGTGTCAGTGAATACTTTGAAAACGTTATGAAAAGTTCTTGTGTCTGGGCACATATGGTCACTTTTTGTAGAAAAGGGCACAGGCTTCAAAAATGCAGGAATTGCCAAAGAACCACTGGTCCTTGGAATTTTGCCACATGGAGATCACCAGCTAACGGCCTCTTCAAGAACCGTTTCAGCAGGCAGTAGAGGCAGAATCAGATCTCAGATGACAAGTAAATAGATGGGAATTAAGGAAGCGGCGACAGAGACAAGCTAAGCTTTAAGGAAAAGAAACAAAATAAAGGTGGATACAGGTGAAAAGGAGACTATGTTTTAGGATGGGAGAGATTGACTTAATGGGAAATATACAAGCTACATTCGTTGAAGACTTGCTATGCCCTGAATGTTGAATTATTAACTGACAGTACCTTTGGAACTATGATTCTGAACCTTAGCCCTGTTGACATTTGGGGACTAGAAAATTATCTGGGGAGCTTTCTTGTGCATTGTGGGCTGTTTAGTGATGTGCTTGGCTTCTGCTAAGTAGATATCAGTGGCACCTCCCTGACCCCCTCCCAAGTGTGACAAAAATATCTTCAGATGTTGACAAATGTCCCCCAGGGCACAAAATCCCCCCAACCCCAGCTGAGAACTATTGATCTAAGTTTTGATGTTTAATCTGTAGAAAAATAATTCTGTGTAACAAACATCTAAATTCAGAAAATGCAATTCTTAGGTGGTGACTACCGAGACTTGGCTGCTCCTTCTCTATCTGCTGACCGACGTTTGAACCATTCCTCCTTCACCTGGGGAAGGAAGAGGACCTTCATTCAAGTGATGGTGGTCTTCTGAGCAGCTCTAAGTGGGAGGTTGTCCATATTTTTCTGATCTGTGTCTTCCTTCCTTTAGGACTAGATAAAGTGGAGAGTCCTAAATGCACTTTCTAGTCCCGGCTCATGTATTCACATAGGATGCACAACGGGGTGCAGTAAAACAAATGCCGTTTCCAGAACCCAAGGTCTTAGATGCAAAATTGGTTTAGTTACATAATCTTGGGCAAAACATTCGATTATTTCATCTTCTTATTTTTATAGGGCTGTTTTGACAATGATGTCTGAAAGGTAGAGTTTTGTAAACTGTAAAGAACTTTAAAAACTTGAAAATTAATGTTTCTTTCCCCTCTACCTATTTGGAGATAATGGATCAAGGAGAAAACTCCAAGAGACAACTGTAGGTATCTGACAGTGTTTTAATGTGTTAGTCAAAACGTTGCCAAACATTCAAGTCTTAGTGAACATGGCAGTGATGGGGTCGTGCACTGAAATCCTAGGAAAAGTAGTTTTAAAAAAAAATGAGATGAATTTAAATACCATAATACTCACCTTTCAAAACTATACAATTCAGTATTTTTTAGTATAGCAACAGAATTGTACAACCATTACCAACATCTATTTTAGAATATTTTCATCTCCCCCAAAGTAAGCAACAGAAGTCACTTCTTATTTCCTCCTGTCTTGTCCCATGAAACCAATAATCTATTTCTGTCTCCATGAATCAGCATGTCTGGAAATCTAATATAAATGGAATCATGTAATTTGTGGCTTCTTTCACATAGCACGGTGTTCCAAGGTACCATGTGACAGCATATCGTTCCCTTCATGGCTAAGTAGTATTTATTGTATAGGTATAGCATATTTTGTTTATCCATTTTTAGTTCATAAAAGTTTGGATTGTTTTCACTTTTGGGCTATTGTGAATAATGCTGCTACGAGCAAATTTGTGTGTAGGCATATAGATATATACTTAGAAATGTAAATGCTGGCTCATATGGTAACTGTATGTTTAACACTTCTAGGAATTGTTAAGCTATTTTCCAAAGTGGCACAGTGGAGAGGACAGAAGACTTGAGAGGTGACTTGATTGTGTACATGTTGAATTTAGAGTGTTTGCAGACAAACAGGAGGCTGTTCGCAGAAGATGGGTAGCTTTATGGATTTTAGGCTTAGAAGCATAGTATGAGTTTGAAACATGGGTTCTGGTGTTATCAATATGTAGAACTAAAGATATAAGGTAGTAAGACGTCTTCTGAGGGAAGCATTTAGAAAGAAGATACCTAGGCAATGAGGTCAATTCAGATACGAATGCATATTCTGGGTGATGGAAGGCACGACCAGGGGAGATTAATTAGGATGTGGTAGGCAATTGATCAGGAACTTTTTCTGATAACAAAAAGATTTGTTTCATGAAAGGATTTCACTGGGTGGAAATGGATGTGCAGAGAGCCGAGAAGGGCATTCTGATATTGGATCCTAAATTTGAAAGGATGAGGAAGAACCTATTAAGCAGAAAAGCATGGGAAAGGCTCTGAAGCATAAAAAGCAGCGTGTGTAAAGCTATCATTGTTCAGAAAATCCAGGGAGTTCAGAATAATTAAATGACTAACGTGCATTGGTTGTCACTCTGTCCAGCACTATGCACTGTGCACAGATCACATTTAAACCTTATGACAACCTTCATTTTCAAGATGAGAAAACAGACTCAGGAATGTCAATTAACTGGCGCAGATTACAGATCTAGAAAGTGGTAGAGTCCAGATGTGAACCCGGGTAGGGTGGATCCAGAGCCTGCTCCCTGATATGATGATGTAACTTATCTGAATATTTGTAAACATTAAGTATCAGGACTCAGCATACTTGTGTGGTGCATGATAATGTGCCTCCAGTCTAAATCTCACCTGGTGATTTGATGGCTCATTTGATACGTTGCCCATTGTTCTTCATTATCTTAGAACAGGGATTCTGAGACATTAAATTCATCTGGCAAGTGCTTAAAAATACAGATATTTGAGCTTTTCTATAGATTCACTCATTAATAATCTGCAATGTGAGACTATAGATTTATGACTCTGATACCCCCTGGGTGATTATGACACACCCAGCCTTGCTGCTGTACACAGATTCCATCTGTCATAAAGGAACCACTGTCCTGAGTCCTCAGATGCTCAAATTAGAAGGCAGTTCTCCCCGACTTTCCAAGTTAAGGTCCAACTTTTGTTTAGAAAAAATCCTAAAAATGGCTGTTCTGGCTTCCTGGACCTTATTATCATAGTTTTATATCACTCTATAACTATTGAACACTTATTAGGCTGCCTCTATATATACTAGGTGCTTTCATTAAAAGTGACTTATTTACTTCTCATAACATTTCTATGAGATGTATCATGTTATTCCAATGTGACATAAAAAGAAATTGAAACTCAATTGACCCAGTTCATGGGGACTTGTAAGAATTGAGATTTAAGCCCAGATATTCAAAGTTCAACTCCAGGGCTCTTTCCACTATCCTAGGCAATCTCTCCTTTGGGAAATATTTAATACTGAGACTAATCCATGCACTAGCTTTTCATTAACACATACATTCTTCATTTTGACAATATGCAAAGACATGCACAAGGCTACCCATAATAAACTTCCAGGCAGTACCAGTCACATTCCATGATGTGACTCACATGTTTTAAGAAGAAATTAAAGTGTTTGAATTCTTCTTTCTCTAAAATGCAAATCAGAACCATCATGTGGTCTGAGGCCATAGTCAGTTGAAGGATCAGTGACCTTGCTGGCAGAGGAAAATAAAACCCAACAGTTGGAGCTGTGAGCCATCTGTCTTTAGCTATTTTACATTTTGTCAAAATTCATCAGCATAGTTGGAAAGTAGCTATGATCAACTAATATTATTAAAAGTAAAGTAAGATGAAATGGAACATTTGAACTGTTTATTCAAAGATAAATTATTTTATATCCTTTGAAATTTTGGAAGAACACTGAGAAATACAGAATACTGCAAAGATCATACAGAATGCTTGATAGATTGTTGGAAAAAATGGATTTATGTAAAAGCATTTTGTAGATACAGAATCTGAGTTTTCTTATGTTGGAACTGTAATTGAATTTAGAGGCCTTGTAACTCAACTCCTTTGTTCCATAGATGAAATGAGACCAAGAGACATTCAATGGGTTATCCAAGACATAGATGAGAAAAATGAGACAACAGACATTCAATGGGTTATCCAAGACAAAGGCACTGAAAGAGGATGGTCCTGAACTCTACTCACTATTTTAAAAGACAGAGTCTGGCAAGGATTATTATTATTTTATTATTACTACAGGCACAAATAACACCAATTTATTTAATGCTCATGATTTTGAGAACTTAACATATATTAGCTGTTTATTCTACATAGCAAATCTAGATGGCAAATATCATCATTGCCATTTTACAGAGGAAGAATTAGGATGTGAAAGTTAAGAAGCTTATAAGTGGATTCCAGGGAGTTTACAAAACGTTATCAATAAATAAACAAACTCACAAATGCAGAAGAAACAATAGATCTTTCTTAGAGTAAAAGACCATATAATAAATGAGAAAGGAATGATAAAATTAGAAAAATCACCATTTGGCAATCATCATTGTATTAATTGGTTAAAGGAAGAATCATAAATAGATGATAAAAATAGTAAGTAAAACACTAATGGAAATAGGATATTTATTTAGTCCCCCCAAATTTTCCACATAAAATACTTATTTACTACAAATGAAAAACCAATAGGTTTACAATGGAAAAATTTGATAACACCATTCTACCCAATGATCAAAGTTAACATCTACATGAATAGAACAAATTCTGACTTCATGCACTTCATAACAAAACGTAACTTCTTGGTTCTTTTTCTTCCATCCCTCCTTCCTTCCTTGACAGAGTCTTACTCCATTGCTCTGGATAGAATGCTGTGGCATCATAGCTCACAGCAACCTGAAACTCCTGGGCACAAATGATCCTTTTGCCTCAGCCTCCTGAGTAGCTGGGACTACAGATGCCCACCACAATGCCCAACTAAATTATCTATTTTTAGTAGAGATGGGGTCCCACTCTTGCTCAGGGTAACATGAAATGCCTGACCACAAGAAATCAACCCATCTTAGCCTTCTAGAGTGCTGGGATTACAGATGTGACCCACCACGCCTGGCCATTCTTGGTTATTTCTGTCAAAAATGTATATATTGACATAATCATGAGAAAACACCGAATAACACCAAATTGAGAAGTCTACTAAAAAATATCTAACTTGTTCTTTTCAAAAGCATTAATGTGTGAAAGAGAAAGACTGAATGCAATATGTGAGCCAAGATTTTCTCTTGGTGTAAAGAGCAATATAGAAATAAGTGGAGACGTACAAGTCAATCTGAAGGTCAGATAATATAATTAAATCAAGGTTAATTTCCTGATTTTGTAATTACATGATGGTTATGTGCAGAATGTTCTTGCTTTTAGAAAATACTCACTGAATAATCAAAGGTCATCTTGCCTGCAACTTATTTTCAAGTGGTTCAGAAAAAAAAATGTGTGTGCGTGCTTGTGTGTGTGTGGATGGTAAATGCAGAAATGTATTAACATTTTAAAACTCTGAGGGAAGATATACAGGAATTCTTTGCATTTTTCTTATAAGTTTTCTTTAAATCTAAAGTCATGAAAAGAGAAATGTACAAATCATGACCTTAGCAGTGCCTGAGCTCAGAGGCCACGTCCACTACCTTCACCTGTCATTGAGTGTTTGTGCTCCCCGGACGCCATGTTCTTTATCTTCCTGGCACACTGGCTCTTACCTCATACATGTGAGGCAGGTGGTTCTCTTTACTTAGATTTTGATCTCTCATGTGAATTTACTAACAATGACATTTGTTAGTGCAATTCAAATGTGAATTCTTGAATCTATTAATTATCCTTTGTGAATCTGTTTCCTCACCTAAAAGAGGGTGTGAGAATTACTTATATCAAAGACTATTGTGACAATGAAATATACCAAAGAGGGGAAAATCTATATATTTTGAAAGATGTGATGGTCTTTCAAAACAGTGTTGCAGTTGCTACAAATGGAATGTGTTCACCCTCCCTCTCAAGGTTGTATGGTGAAACCTTAATCCTCAGTGTGCTGGAGGTGGGGCCTTTGGGGAATGATTAGGGTTAGATTAGGTCATGAGAGTGGGGCCATCAACATGGGATTCATGCCTTTATTAAAAGAGGAAAAAATGAGATCTCTCTCTGCATCATGAAGATACAGCCAGAAGTTGCATGCCTATCCACCAGGGAGGGGTCCCTCACCTGATGTGAGATCTGCTATGCTTCCAGAACTGTGAGAGAGGGCAGCCCAAACTGACTGCGACACCGTGTTTATCTCTTCCCTTTTGTATCTACCATGACAGGCAGTTTAGGGGTAGATAGAGTTTGGAGAAGTCTAATGATGACAAAGCATTTTCTCACCTGTTACCCAGGCAGGAGTGCAGTGGCTTTATCATAGCTCACTATAGTGCTCAAGTGATCCTCTGGAGTAGCTGGGACTACACCTGGCCCATTACACCTGGCTATTTTTTTTTTTTCATTTTTTTAGAGATGAGGTCTTCCTATGTTGTCTGAGCTAGTTTTATTTATTTTTTAGTTTTTTTTCATTTTTTAAAATTAATATGAAGGTACAATTTTTAGATTAGTGTTCTCACATCCAGGGTACAGTTCCATTTATAGAGCAGACCCTCATCCAGGGGTGTGTTATACACCCTCACAATGTGCACGTTAGGTGAGATCCCGCCACCTGCCCTCCCTCCTTCTACCATACATCATCCCCTTTCCCTCTTCCCATCTCCCTCTCCCCTGGATTGGACTATATTAGTGTTTTATTGTTCTTATGAGCATGTAATTGTTTATATACTGATTTCATATTAGTATGGAGTACATTGGATGTTTATTTTTCCATTCTTGTGATACTTTACTAAGAAGAATGTATTTCAACTCCATCCAGGTAAATGTAAAAGGTGTATAGTCTCCATCTCTTTTAATGTCTGAGTAATATCCATGGTGTACATATACCACAGTTTGTTGATCCACTCATGGGTTGTTGGGCACACCCTTCTATGAGTTGGCAATTATGAATTGAGATGCAATAAACATTCTAGTACAAATGTCATTTTGGTAAAATGATTTATGTTCTGAGTTGGTTTTAAACTGCTGGGCTTAAGCAATCCTTTTGAGTAGCTTGGATTACAGGTGTGAGCTACTGCACTGTGCCCCAAAGCTTTTTCAAAAGTTGGATTAAAGTATTCTATCACCTCTTCTAATTTTCTCATTCTCTGTGGGATGTTTAGGTGTACTTTGCATATTTTGTTGCGAGTGTTTCAGGAGGGAGGGGAGGCTACCTGAGTTCACGTGACAGCAGAGGAACCCCACGAGGGAAGAAGTGCCTCTTTTCCAACACCTCTTTGAGGATGGGAACCTTTTCTGATGCATTTGAGTCAAGACCTGCCATAAAAAACTTCAAGTGGCAACGAGCCTGACCTTGAAAAAGAAATACTGGTTTTGAACTTTGATGTTGTTAAAAATCATTAAAAAATACACTTTCCACTGTAAAATATACTAATAAATGAATAGTTATTGGGGCATGTCGTTGAAGGTCATCAAGCTTTACAGCTAAGAAAAGTAGGCCCAGCAGGAGAAATGAGCTGGCCATGGTTATAAAGTTATTTTGTGAAAAATAGCATAAGGAGTGTGATTCTTCTGCCATTTAGAAAATAGAACCACCTTGGAAAGATGGTTTTGTGGTTCCATTGAGCCTTGAATAGGTTTTCCAGGCCTTTGAAATTCAGCGGCAGAACTTCTATTTTCACTACCTCTAGCATAGTGTGCTAGGAATGCAGGAAAACCTTTCCTCTAAACACAGACAAGCAAATCCCACCCAAACTAATGAATAATATGTATTCCATCATTAAAGCGTGAAGCGGCAAAAATTTAGGAATCCTAAGAGGCTAAAAAAAGAAGTTTAAGCAGAAATCCAGGAAATTAAGCTAGTATAATTTCAAGTCAAAAATAAAAGAAAATTATAAAAGATGATGTATTATCTATTAATCTTGAACATAGATTATTTCAAGTCTCTGAATTCACTAGACATAGCAAGATTGTACTTCCCAGATTTCTATGTGACGTGAAAGAGGGATTAACATGTCTCTCTGGGCTGAGCATTTAATTGTCAGTGAGATTGTCTGGCACCCTTTCCTCTCCTGGGCCGATGGTGACATTCCCATAGGGTCTTCTCTGTCAACCTGGGCCCTGAAGGAAAGATGACACAAACAGGGATGGAGGTAACTCTTGTAGGCCCTGTAGTAGGAAGGAAGAGACACACAAAACTAAACATCAAAAACATAAAACATTATTTTATAAGCACTAAGATTTCACATTGTTACTACCTAATATAGAAACAATAGTATTAATAACGTGGCAATAACAATAATGCTAGCATAACCAGTTTGATGAAAATATTTCAAATATTGTATATAAAACCAGCACATTTTACCCCATGACTGCACTAATGAACACAACTATGATTAAATAATAAAAAAATGCTAGCAAACATTAATGTGCTAAGCAATTTCCTAAGTGCTTTCAATATGTTAATCAATATAATAATCTTCTCAACATTTATGAAGTAATTGCTATTATTAGCCTTACATTACATACATGAAAGTTGAGGCACAAAAAGGTTAAGCAATTTGCTTAAGGTCACAAAGTAACCAAATTACAGAACTGGCATTACTGTAAAGGAAAATTATCACTATTGCCTGATATGCAACGGTATAATACATAAATATTCTAATACACATGAAGACATGCCTACATTAAAAAATGACTACTTGAAACAAACAGAGAAATTATAAAAACAAACTAGAACTAAAATATTGAGCAGAAATAGCATTTCGTTTGGAAAAGATAGAGATTGGATATTGAAGCATTGTGAGGTTCTAACACTATAAACATAGAATAAACACATACAAAATTTTAAAATTTGTAAAATATTAATATTTGGCAAAAATTTTAGAGTGGTCACTACAGTGTTAGCTACAACACACACAATTTTCAGCTTGAGAAGGTTAAAATTGAATACTAGGGAAAAGACTTCATCAATTTAAAGCAGTGGTTCTCAACCTGTGGGTTGCGACCCCTTTGTAACAATGAAAATACGTGTATGGCATTAGGAAGGTTGAGAACCACTGATTTAAAGGGAGACAAGAATGAGGGAAAAGTGAAAAAGCAGGATGAATAAATATTAGGTAAGTAAAAATCAGAATTAATAATTTCAATTGATGATAGTAGACTTACTTTCCTTTAGAACATATTCTTCTTAGCAAAACATCTCAAGAATGGAAGAAAAAGTATCCAATGTACTGAGCTCTACTATGAAAATAATTTATAGTTATCATATGAAGGCTATAACCCAATTATAGCACAAGAATATGGGGAGGGAGGAAAGGGAGGGGAAGGGAGCGGGGAGGATGGGTGGAGGGAGGGTAATTGGTGGGACCACACCTATGGTGCATCTTAGAAGGGTACAGGTGAAACTTACTAAATGCAGAATATAAAGGTCTTTACACAATAACTAAGAAAATGCCATGAAGGCTATGTCAACCAGTTTGATGAAAATATTTCAGGTTGTATATAAAACCAGCACATTGTACCCCATGATTGCATTAATGTACATAGCTATGATTTCTTTTCTTTTTTTTTTTGCATTTTCAACTTTATTTTTTATTTTTTATTATTTTATTTTATTTTTATTTATTAAATCATAGCTGTGTACATTAGTGCAATCATAGGGTATAGTATGCGGGCTTTATATACAATCTGAAATATTTTCATCCAACTGTTCGATATAACCTTCATGAGATTTTCTCATTTATTATGTGAAAACATTTATGTTCTGCATTTAGTAGGTTTCACCTGTCCCTTCTAAGATGCACCATAAGTGTGATTCCCACCATTTACCCTCTCTCCACCCATGCTCACCCTCCTCTCCCCTCCCTTGCTCCTTTCCCCATCTTTTTGTGCTATAATTGGGTTATAGCCTACACATGAAAGCTATACATTAGCTTCATAGTAGGGCTGTATACATTGGATACTTTTTCTTCCATTCTTGAGATATTTTGCTAAGAAGAATGTGTTCCAGCTCCATCCATGTAAATATGAAAGAGGTA
>CAUYON010206509.1:0-18548 GCA_963573935.1 Arctocebus calabarensis | reverse complement strand
AGCCGGGCGCTGTGGCGGGTGCCTGTAGTCCCAGCTACTCGGGAGGCTGAGGCAAGAGAATCGCTTAAGCCCAAGAGCTGGAGGTTGCTGTGAGCAGTGTGACGCCACGGCACTCTACCCAGGGCGATAAAGTGAGACTCTCTCTCTACCAAAAAAAAAAAAAAAAAAAAAAAATATATATATATATATATATATATATATATATTACTGTAAACATTCTGTACATGCTAGGGTACCTCTTCATGTCTATCTTTAGGGTTTGCATATACCTGGAAATATATAGTAGTGATAGTTTTTTTGTATTTCCTTGCTTATTTATTTTTATTTCTTTGCTTTTGTTGTTGTTGAGAGTCCCATCCTATGCCCTGAGTAGAGTGCAATGGCTTCATAGCTCACTGCAACCTCAGACTTGGGCTGTGGGACATCCAGAAGCTGCTGAGATTATAGGTGCTGGTTTTTTTTTTTTTAATGAGTTGAGGTCTCACTCTTGCTCAGGCAATTCTCCCTCCTCAGCCTCCCACTGTGCTGGGATTACAGGCTTGATCCACAGCACCTGGCTAGTTAGTGATTTTTTTTTTTTAATTAAATCATGGCTGTGTACATTAATGCAATCATGGGGTACAATGTGCTGGTTTTATATACAATTTGAAATATTTCAGATATTTCAACTGTAGCTCAGTGGCTAGGGTGCTAGCCACATACACTGGAGCTGGTGGGTTTGAACCTAACCTGGGCCTGACAAACAACAATGACAACTACAACCAAAAAAAAAAAAAAAAATAGCTGGGCGTTGTTGCGGGCACCTGTAGTCCCAGCTCCTTGGGAGGCTGAGCAAGAGAATTGCTTAAGCTCAAGAGTTTGAGGTTGCTGTGAGCTGAGATGCCATACCACTCTACTGAGGGTGACATAGTGAGACTCTGTCTAAAAAAATAAATAAATAAAATAAAAAGAAAGAAATGTGGTACACAGGCCCAGCAATTTGGGGATGACGGTAATTCTTTTAACAGTCTCTCCTTATCAATTCCATAGATGTTGCCAAATTATCTGCTTATTTATTTATCCATTTTTTAAAGATGTGGGGGTCGCACAATGTTTTCCTCAACTCCTGAGCTCAAACAGTCCTTCTGCATCAGCTTCTCAAGTAGCTGGGTTTACAGGCATGTGCTGCCACACCTGGCTCAATGTTCTTTTGAGAGAGAATTTATGGTAAGAACAAAACAGAGAGGGTTCTGGTAAAGAAAATAATTGAATATCTAAAGTGAGCCATATTCACGCACACAAACACACACACACTTTAAAAAAAAGTATGCACTACTCTTTAGCAAGAGATGTTATGAAAAATTCTTCAAAATGGATGCCAACCAACCAGAGCTAACCACAATGGGCTCACTTGCTGATGTCAAACCTGTATTCAGCTCTGCTTGATATTTATACACAGGAGGACTCAATAATTGGAAAGAACAGTGACTTCAAACAACCACAGCTACACGTTACTGATATTCATTGTTTTATGTTCTCCTAACACTCTTTAGAAATATATATTATATATATACTAACACTCTTTAGAAATATATATATGTTATTATATATAATATATATTATATTATATACATATATTTTATATATATAAAAATTAAAATTTATTTGGCCTCAGACAAGACATAGAACTTTTCCAACACCCAGAATGCTCCCTCAAGCCACTTTCCAGGGCATAAATGACCCACGCAGAAGCAAACACTGCTTGTGATTTCTTGATTTTACTTATTTTATTTTTAAATTTCAGGATATTATCGGGGTACAAACATTCTGAGTCAACGTTCTAAGTATACCCACTACCCAGATAGTGTGCATTTACCCTGAGGTCTGAATTTACCCACCCCCTCTCCTACCTCCCACCTGCTTGATTTCCAACGAGTGTTATTTCCACATGTGCACATAAGTGTTGATCAATTAGTTTCCATTTAACAGTGAGTACATGTACACATGGTGTTTGTTTTTCTATTCTTGTGATACTTCACTTATAAGAATGATCTCCATTTCCATCCAGGTTAATACAAGACGTATTAGCTCACCATTTTTTATGGCTGTGTAGTACTCCATGGTATACCCATGCCACATTTTATTAATCCAGTCATGTATTGATGGTCATCTGCAGTTATGACTTGTGTTGCTATCAACATTCAAGTACAAGTGTCTTTTTTTTTTTTTTTATAAAATGTCTTTTTTTATCCCCTTTGGGCAAATACCCAGTAGACTGGAAGTTGGATCAAATGGTGGGTCTACTTTTAGTTCTTTGAGGTATCTCCGTGCTACTTTCCATAGAGGCACTGCTATGATTTCTTTTACCATAAATTAGTTTTCCCAGTTCTAAAACTACACATAAATGGAATCATATAGTATGTACTTTGTGCCTGGCTTCTTTCACTCGAAATATTATTCATGAAATTAATATATAATATTATGTGTTATGAAAAGTTTCCTTCCTTCCTTCCTTCCTTCCTTCCTTCCTTCCTTCCTTCCTTCCTTCGCTTGCTTGCTTTTGACAGAGTTTCACTCTGTGACCCTGGGTAGAGTGCTGTGGCATCATCATAGCTCACAGCAATCTCTAACTACTCTTGGGCTCAAAGATCCCCTTGCTTCAGCCTCCTGAGTAGCTGGGACTACAGGCACCTGCCATATCGCCTAGCCAGTTTTTTTTTTTACTGTTTTTAGTACAGACAGGGTCTCGCTCTTGCTCAGGCTAATCTCAAATTTATGAGCTCAAGCAATCCACCCTCCTCAGTCTCTCGGAAAGGTAGGATTACCTGGCATGAGCCACTACTCCTGGCCAATAGTTTCATTTTCATCACTATGTAGTGATTCACTGCACAAATGTACAACAATTTGTTTATCCATTCACCTATTTAATGGACATTTGGATTGTTTTGAAGTTATGAGTAAAGCTGGGGTGAACATTACTATACAAGTCTTTTGGTGGCCACAGATTTTATCATTCTTGGGCAAATAAGTAATTGCTGGTCTGCGCAGGTGGCCATAACAAAATCCCATAGAGTAGTTGGCTTAAACAACAGAAATTTATTTCTCACAGCTCTGGAAAGTCCAACGTCAAAGTGGTGCCATGGTAGATTTCATCCTGAAACCTCTTCTCTTGACTTGTAGGTGACCACCATCTTTTCATGTGCTCACATGATCCCTTTTTTTTGTGCATGTGCATGGTGTAGTGAGTGAATTTTATATTGCCTTGGCATCCACTTTGAATTTAAGCTGGACTTTCTCATACCAGAATCAGGGCTTAGTTAGTCTTTTTTTTTTTTAAAGAAAAAAATGACTATTTTAATTTTTTTTAAATTTTAAGTTAATGTGAGGGTACAAAGAACAGGGTCACAATATTTGAGCTTGTTAGGTAGAGTCCCTTGTGTCATTGTGTTCTGCACCCAAAAGATGTGCCATACATCCCTACATTGTACCCATTAAGTTGGAGCACCCAAAATTCTCCTCTTCCTCCCTTTTGCCTCTCCCTCATTCCCACTCTCCCCAACTTGAATCAAAATGAGTTTTTCTCCTCTGTGGGAGTGAATTACATCATTTACTGGCTTCATATTAGTACTGAGTACTTTGGATACTTGCTTTTTCATCATTATGATAATTTACTAAAGAGAATATGTTTCAGTTCCATCCAAGTTAATGCAAAAGATGTAAAGTCACCATTTTTTATAGCTGAACAGTATTCCATGGTATACATATATCACAGCTTGTTAATCCATTCCTGGGTTGATGGGCATTTAGGTTGTTTCCACATTTTGGTGGTTGTAAATTGAACTGTGATAAAACAATATAGTGCAAATGTCCATATGATAAAAGGATATTTTTTCTTCTGGATAGATGTCTAGTAGTGGGATTGCAGGGTCAAATGGCAGATTTAATTATAATTCTTTGAGGATTTTCCATACTTCTTTCCAAAGAGGCTGTATTAGTTTACAGTCCCACCAAAAGTGTAAAAGTGTCCCCCTCTCTTCACATCCATGCCAGTATCTGCAACTTTGAGACTTTGTGATATGGCTAATCTTACTGGGGTTAGGTGATATCTCAGGGTGGTTTTGATTTGCATTTCTCTGGATAATTGGGGATAGTGAGCATTTTTTCATGTTTATTAGCCATTCATCTGCCTTCCTCAGAGAGGGTTCTGTTCATGTTTCTTGCCCAGTAATAGATGGATTGTTTGCATTTTTGGTTGATTAATTTGAGTTCTCTATAGATCCTAGTTATCAAACCTTTGTGAGGTTCTTAACATGCAAATATCTTTTCCCGTTCTGAAGGTTGTCTATTTGCTTTGATTATTGTGTCCTTAAATGTGCAGAAGCTTTTCAGTTTAATTAAGTCGCATTAGTTTATTTTTGTTGTTGTTGCAATTGCCATGGAATTCTGGTGTGAAGCCATCTGTTCAAGGGCTTTTTTTTGTTGGAAGTTTTTTTATTGTTTCTTCAATCTCAGTGGTTGAGACTGGTCTGTTCAAGAGATCTAATTCTTCTTAGTTATGTCTAGGGAGAGGGTGTGATTCCAGGTATTGGTCCATTTCCTCCACATTGTCAAATTTCTGGGCATAGAATTTTTTGTGGTAGTCAGAGATAATCTCTTGTATCTCTGTGGTATCTGTATTATTTCCCCTTTTCATTTCAGATTGAGGCTATTAGAGATTTTACTTTTCTGTTTCTAGTTAATCTGGCCAAAGGTTTATAAAATTTATTTATCTTTTTGAAGAACCAACTCTTTGTTTTATTAATTTTCTGAATGATTCTTTTGTTTTCAATTTCATTTATTTCTGATTTAATTTTAGTTATTTTTTTCTTTCTGCTAGGTTTGGGATTAGATCATTCTTCCTTTTGCATTTCCTTAAGATGATTCATAGCTTGTTGATGTGCTCTCTGTTTTTTGGATGTAGTCACCTACTGTAATCAATTTCCATCTTAGGACTGTTTGGCAGTATCCCACAGGTTTTGGTAACTTATAGGTTCATTGTTGACATATTTCAGGAACTTAATAATTTTCTTCTTTATGTCTTCCTTGACCCAACTGTCATTCAGCATAAGGTCGTTTAATTTCCATGCCTTTGTGTGAGGATGAAAATTTTTGTTGAAGTTGAGTTCCGCCTTTATTGTCCTGTGGTCTGAGAAAATACAAGGTATAATTTCAATTATTTTAAATGATGTGGTCATCACTGTAGACTTGTAGTGTAACCTGAAGTCTGGTAATGTGATGTCTCCAGATTTTTTTTTCTTAAAATTGCATTGGCTATTTGGTTTGTTTTCTAGGTTCCATATGAAATGAAGTACTATTTTTTCAAGCTTTTCAAAGCATGACATTGGTGCTTTGATGCAGATTGCATTAGATCTGTAGATTGCTTTGGATAGTATGGACATTTTAACAATGTTTATTCTTCTCAGCCATGAGCATGGTATGTTCTTCCATTTGCTAACATCTGCTATTTCTTTTCTCAGGGTTTCATAGTTCTCTTTATAGACATCCTTCATGTCCTTTGTTAGATATATTCCCAGGTATTTCATTTTCTTTGAAGCTACTGTGAAGGGTATTATGTCTTATATTTGATTCTCAGCTTGACTGTTATTGGCATATATAAGGCACAGCAATTTTTCTTATTGTCTCAGTCAGAAATTAAAATTAATTAAACATCTAGATGCTGTGTAAACTTAAACTGTCCCATAGTTTTTTGGTTAGATTAATTTAATTTAGCTTTTTATTGGTAGATTTACTGTTCTCAAACTGGTGGGAAATGTCTGTGAAAGGCCTGGCTGAATTTTGTCAAACTTAGTTTGATGAAACACATCAAAAATGATACAAAACTTAGTTCAGTTATCTCATTTTGTTGATTCACAGGAACAGAGGCTCTGTATTATCCTGATATACTGTGTTTATCATTGTTCTGCTGTGGACCTGGACTATGGCACAGCTTTGTGCCATCAGATGACCTCAGTTGGGAACAAACTCTTCTACCACCAGCAGACCACACTGTGTCATATATTTTGTCTCCATGGATCCAGTTCTTAAATCATTATCTATAAAATTTTTCTTATATGGTATTTAACAGGAATTGTCTAATAACATAACAAGTGACAACCTGGTCCTATAATCATTACTGCATATCATTATGCATTTAGCAGTTAATAACGCTAATTGAAATCTAAATATAATCTTATTTTACAAGACTAAAACTGTTATCCAGGTTTAAGCAGCATGTATTTTAAAACATTTACAATTGATCCAGTTCAATTGGGAACGGTCTCACTATTCCCATAGGATTCTTTATTAGAGATGACTAAGAACAGCATGGGTTGGTGTTATTTTCACCACTAAGTCATATTTTCCAGATTGATGAGTTGCTAAACCATGAAATGGGAAGTATTAAGATAATGTCAGTAACAAGTTTGGGTTACTTGTTAGAACTGGACCAATTGTAAATGTTTCCACTTTCTCAGCAATTTCCTTCATTGGTTTAATCATCTGTATTTTACATTCCACTTCTGTCATTTCTAACTTTTCTTTATAGGTGGAATCCTCTGCAGTAGCTACCTCTTGGTCCCTTGGGGGGGGGGGGTTGTTCTGGACTGGTTTTCCATGTTACCAGGATTTTTCTGCTGATTCTTCCTTGTATTTTCTTTTGTCTGTTTCTTTGCCCTAATTTTCCTTTCACTTCCTGTTGCTCTTTAAGTTATCCTGCCTCTGGCCTAAGGTTTTGATGAGTCCTTTTGGTACAGGACTAAAAGGATGAGAAGATTGAAGAGTAAAGAGGAAAAAAAGATTAAACAAAAATAAAAAAGGAAAAGGAGAGGGGGTGAGTAAAAAGGAATATTGACAAAAAGAAGAGAAGCACAGAAAGAGGGAGATAGGAGTAATACAGGTGTACATTAAGACATTTTGACCCAACCTTAAAAACCCGAAACCTCTAGGGGTGCTGGGTTTGGTGGTTCCCTTGAGGTCAGCAGCTCTTTGCCAGCCTGTTCAGACATAATACCCTACCTCCACCAAATGGAGAGGAAAGACAAAAATAGTACAAATCAAACCAAAATAAACAAACAGAAACCTTATGGAATAAAAATTGGGGAAAAAAACCCCAAACAATAGAGGCAGAAACATGAGCAAAAATTAAGTTCTTATTATTAAAGAAGGCAACAATGGAAAATTATATTTAAACTAGAAAAATGAAGAAAGAAAAGGAAAAAAAAAGGCAGAAAAATCTAGAGGGACAATGTTGAAAAACAAAAACAGGAAAAACCAAATCAAACCAAAACCAAAAACAAAGCAGTATATATATCTTGCTGAATATTGTCTGGGCTACAGGTGAACTTCTGGGGTATGAGATGTTAATCACAATGCTGATACAGCTGTATGAGATGGAGACTGGAGGCCTCTGCTGATTTCTGAAACTCCTCTGCAGGGTTGAGAACCTAACTCTCACCTCAGTCCACTTAAAAGACACTTTAAGTCATGAACCTTGGCTAAGCATAAGTTTTCCCAGGAAAGCCCTTGTTGCTGAGATTTCTCCTAAAGAGGCTACCTGGTTATCCAGTGCGCCTGATCTGGTCTCACTCTATGCCCCTAAGGGCCAAGGTTGCAAGGCAGTCCTGCTACTGCCAAACACTGAACTCTCCTCTCTTCCTTAGCATCTCAGTCCCGGCCTTTGGTGCTGCTCAGTCACTAGATCACTTGCCCAAGGCCTCCCAGTCCAAATCTGGCTCTGTGACCCTGAGGGTGGGGCCGTTAGCAGCAGATCTCTTACAAGGCTGCATGTGGCCCACAGCTGAACAATATTAGCTTCCTTCTGGCTCAGCCGCTCAGCCCTGGTCCCTAGACAATGCTTAAAGTCATCTGCACTCTCGCCCAAGTTCTCCCAAGGTTCAACTGAGTGCCCAAGTCCGAAAAAACAGAACAGGCCACAGAGAAGGCCTTGTGTATTTGTAATCTTACTGCTGTTAGTTACCGCTGTGGCAGCCACAGCCTCAGACAGAATGCATGCAACCACTTGCCAGTTCTTCACTGCTTTTGTTCTCCTCCTGGGGTCCAGAAGTTTCTTGCTGTCTCCTTGTGTCCCCAAAGGGATGTTTCTGGGCACATGAGATGCCTGGAGTCTTCTCTTCCCAATCTCACCCTGTCCGGTTGCAAAGAAGCTGTTACTCGGCTGCCATCTTGCCCCCTCCCCGGATTTTATACTTTTTTTTTTTGCAGTTTTTGGCCGGGGCCGGGTTTGAACCTGCCACCTCTGATATATGGGGCCAGCACCCTACTCCTTTGAGCCACAGGCATCACCCCTGAGTTTTATACTTTCATGTATTTTCATGATGGTATGAATGTCATACTTTTGTTCCTAGGTTTAGGACTACTTTGGGAATTTATTTCTTTTTTCTTCTTTTCTTTTCTCATAGTATCTTGCTTTATCACCTGGGTGGAGGGCAGTTCTGTCCTTATAATACATTTAAACCTCAAACTCCTGAGCTCAAGTCATACTTCTGCCTTACCTTCCTAAATATATGACCATATATATAATATATATAAGACCATAATATATTTAAGACCATACCACAATACCCATCTGAGTTTTGTGTTTTTTTGTAGGTATGGGGTCTCAGTATTACCAGGCTGGTCTTGAACTCCTTGTTTCAAGTGATCTTCCTACCTCAGCCTCACAGGAATCCTGGGATTACAGGCATGAGCTACTGTGCTGGCCTTCTTGAGTATTTCTTATAAAGACACTTTAGTGGTGATGTATTTTCCCAGCTTTTGTGTATCTGGGAAAGATTTTATTTTTTCTTCACATATTTAGGTTAATTTTTCTGGATATGAGGTCTGATAAGTTCAGGAACTTGCCACCATACTCTTACATTGACAGCACTGTACAAACAATTCAGAAAAGGTTCATAACTTTGGCATATCCATGTCTCATAGCTGTGTTTGTGTCAACATGTGGTGATGTCTTGCTGAGTGGCATTCATTATTGTTGTTGCATGCTTTTTTGTACCATTGCAAGAATGTCAGAACTTGACTTAGAGCAGTGAACAAACATAAATTTCTTGTTTCACTTGGCAAGATTGGAAATGAAATTAGGGACTTGTTAGTCCAAGTTTGTGGGGATAATTCCATGAAGAAAATAGCAGTGTACAAATGGATTAAACTTTTTTCTGAGGTGAGAGAAATTGTCACTGATTAAGAGAGGTTGGGGCAGCCAGTAACAAGCAGAACTGACAAAAATTGTTAGAATTGTGTCAAAATCATTATTTGACTGTGAGAAGCATAGTAGACCAAGTAAACATTGACGGAGAAACAATCAGGAAAATCTTAACTGAAAATCTTGGCATGAGAAAGGTGTATGCAAAATTGTCCCTAGAGGAGCTCACCAATGAACAAAAACAAAGGAGAGTCAAAGTTTGCCATTACGTTTTAGACAGGCAAGATGATGTTTTGGGCCATGTTATCACTGGTAATGAAACATAGGAGTACCAATACTACTCTGAAACAAGGTGTCAAAGTGCATGATGGAAGCCAGCCAATTCTCCACAACCAAAAATTTCTGTCAGTCCAAATGAACAGTCAAAATGATGTTGCTAAACTTTTTGACATATAAGTTTGTTCATCATGAATTTAAAGAAGTAGACAAACAGTTAACCAAGAATACTATTTGGAAGTGCTGAAAAGGCTGTGTGAAAAAAATGAAAATGACCTGAACTTTTCTCCAACAACTCATGGCTTTTGCATCATGACAATGTGCCAGCTCACATGACATTGTCTGTGAGGGGGTTTTTGGTCAGTAAACATGTAACTGTATTGGAACACCCTGCCTACTCTCATGATCTGGTCCCCAATGACTTTTTTCTTTACTCAAAGATAAAGGAATTTTGAAAAGAAGACATTTTGATGATATCCAGGACATCAAGGGTAATAAGATGACAGCTTTGATGGCCATTCCAGAAAGAGTTCCCAAATTGCTGTAAAGGGTGGACTAGGCACTGGTGTTGGTGCATAGCCTCCCAAGGAGAGTACATCAAAGGTGACCACAGTGGTTTTCAGTAGTGATATACATAGCACGTTTTCTAGGATGAGTTTGCAAACTTGTCAACTTGTGTCTGCAGTTGAACCCCTTTAGTAAATTTTTCATTAGTTATTATACTTTTCAGATCCATAATTTCTGTTTGTTTCCTTTTTATAATTTCTGTTTATAGTTGTTCTTGTACAATTCTTGTATAATTATTTGTTCATAAATAATAATTCTGATTTCTTTTGGTTCTTTGTCCATGATTTCTTTTACCTCACTGATCAGATTTAAAATAATTGACTTAACATATTTGGTTAGCAATTATAATGTTTGGGCTTCTATGTGGATGATTTCCATCAAATTATTTTTTCCCCAACAATTAGAGCATACTTCCCTATTTCTCTGTATGGTTTTTTTTTTTGTAGAGACAGAGTCTCACTTTATTGCCTCAATAGAGTGCCATGGCGTCACACTGCTCACAGAAACCTCCAGCTCTTGGGCTTAAGCGATTCTCTTGCCTCAGCCTCCCTAGTAGCTGGGACTACAGGCACCCACCACAATGCCCAGTTATTTTTTTGCTGCAGTTTGGCCAGGGCCGGGTTTGAACCTGCCACCCTCAGTATACGGAGCCAGTGCTCTATTCACTGAGCCACAGGAGCTGCCCTCTCTGTATGTTTTAAAACAGTTTATTGAGAACTTGTTATTTTGAGTATTGCATCTGAAAATCTGATTCCTCCAATCCTCAGCATTGCTGATTTTGCTTGTTGAATCTGGGGCCATTAACTTGTTAACTTTTCCAAGCCATATTTGCTACTGTTCCTTCTCCTTCTCCTCCTCTTCTTCCTCCTCTTCCTTCTCTTCTTCTTTCTACAGAATATTACAAAGGTACACATGTTTTGGTTACATTTGCTTTTCTACATTTTAAGTCAAAATTATAAGTGAACCCTTCACCCAGAATATGTACTATGCACTAGTTAGGTGTGAATTTACCCAGCCCTTCATCCCCCCTCCCACCAACTTGATTTCCACTGAGTTTTACTATTACACATGCACATAAGTGTTGATCACCTAGTTCCAATTTAGTATTAAGTACATGTGGCGTTTGTTTTTCCTTTTTTTTTTTTTCTTTTGTGAGACAGAATCTCACTTTGTTGCCCTCGGTAGAGTTCCCTGGTGTCACACTGCTCACAGCAACCTCCAACTCCTGGGCTTAGGCGATTCTCTTGCCTCAGCCTCCTGAGTAGCTGGGACTACAGGTGCCCACCACAATGCCTGGCTATATTTTTTGTTGTTGCAGTTTGGCCAGGGCTGGGTTCAAACCTGCCACCCTTAGTGTACAGGACTGGTGCCCTACCCACTGAGCCACAGGTGCTGCCCAGTGTTTTTCCATTCTTGTGATACTTCATTTAGAAGAATGCTCTCCAGTTCCATCCAGGTTGTATACTTTTTATGTGTGTGGCCACTGAAGTTTCTGTTCATTATCTCTGTTGTCAGCTAGTAATCTGACAAAGATTTCCTTGAATGTCTCCAGAAAGGGAGAGAAAAGGGTTTTATCTCTTTAGATTATCTGATAAGTGCCATTGGGATTTGGGGAAGCCACTGCAGCTGAAGGAGATATAACCAAGGCAAGTGTCTCCACTGGTCCCTTGGAACAGCATCAGATCAACAAAATACACAATCTCCAAATTTTCTAGACTGGGGTCCCTGCTTTCCGACGAGGCAGCAGCCTGACGTTCCCATGGGGCTGAAAAATTGGGAAGATGGTAGCAGATTTATGCACACTGCTCTTGTACCAAAGAACAGCAGCCTCTCCCTTAACAATGCACTCCATTGGTTGTTATTAATGTAAGTGTCCAATCAGGTTCCAGAGTTCTGAGATAGTTGATTCCATTTGGTTTTGCAAGCTCATTAGCTGCCTTGATGGAAAGACTGACTCCTGGAACTTCCTGCTCTTCCATTTTGCATGAAATCACTCTTTTTCCATTGCGGCTTATCTTGTAGAACTTCTTAAGTCCTACTACTGACACTATACCACATCACCTCACTGTTGAGTCTACTTCCTGGGCCACAGAAATTGGAGAGACCATGTAGATGACAAGCTTCTGTGAACTGTTCTCAATACATGCTGTTTTTAAAGAAATGAAATTACTTCATTTTTATGATTGTAAAAGAAAAGTGTATTTATATCCAAATATTTCTAGAGAGTGCTCCGTAGAAATATTTGGATGTAGGGCTGCACCTGTGGCTCAGTGAGAATGGTGCCAGCCCCATATAGCAAGGATGGCAGGTTCCAACCTGGCCCCACCAGGCCAAACTGCAATAAAAAAATAACTGGGTATTGTGGCAGGTGCCTGTAGTCCCAGTTACTCAAGAGGCTGAGGCAAGAGAATCGCCTAAGCCCAAGAGCAGGAGGTTGCTGTGAGCTGTAACACCACAGCACTCTAGTGAGGGTTACAAAGTGAGACTCTGGCTCTAAAAAAAAAAAAGAAAGAAAGAAAAGAAAAAAGAGGAATATTTGGATGTAGAAACTGAGAAAACAAAAACATCATGAAAATTGCCTATGAACCCTTCACTAAGAGATACACATTCTTAAAATTTTATGTACATAATGTAATGGGTAGTCCCTCCTAGTTGAAGGACTCAACTATAACTTGGACATTACTTCACAAATGCAAACAATGTAACCAAATTGTATGTAGTCTTACATTAATTTGATATGTTTATTTATTTATTTATTAGATCATAACTGTGTACATTACTGCATTTATGGGGTAGAACATGCTGATTTTATATATAATTTGGAATATTTACATCAAACTGGTTAACATAGCATTCACCTCACTTATTTAATTGTTGTGTTTAGACATTTATACTCTACTATTAATATATTTGACATATACCCTTGCAATATGCACAATAGGTGAGGTCTCACTGATTACCCTCCCTCCTCTTGTCCACTCCCCTTCCCTTCCCTCACCCTCCTCTTCTCTCCTTTCTGGCCTATAATTGTGTTTATCTTTCATATGAAAGAAGGGGTGATTATATATTGATTTAATAATAGAGTACATTGGGTATTTTTTTTCCATTCTTGAGATACTTTACTAGGAAGAATATGTTCCAGCTCTATCCATGTAAATATAAAAGAGGTAAAGTCTTCATCTTTTTTATGGCTGCATAATATTCCATGGTATACATATATATACCGCAATTTGTTAATCCTTTCATTGGTTGATGGGCACTTGGGCTGCTTCCATGACTTGGTGATTATGAATTGGGCTGCAGTAAACATTCTTGTGCAAATGTCTTTGTTGTAAAGTGATTTTTGGTCATCTTGATATATACCTAGTAGAGGAATTGCAGGATTGACTGGCAGGTCTACTTTTACTTCCCTAAGTGTTTTCCAAACTTCTTTCCAGAAGAGACATATTAGCTTGCATTCCCCCTACCAAGCAGTGCAGAAGTGTTCCCTTTTCACCACATCCATGCCAACATCTGTAGTTTTGGGATTTTGTTATGTCGGCTAATCTTACTGGAGTTAGATGATATCACAAAGTGGTTTTGATTTGTATTTCTCTGATGATTAAAGTTGATTAAAGTGCATTTTTTTCATGTGTCTGTAGGCCATGCAGTTGTCTTCTGCAGAGAACCTTCTGTTCAAGTCTCTTGCCCACAATGAAATGGGATCACTTGTTCTTTTCTTATTAATAAGTTTGAGTTCTCTGTGGATTCTGGTTATCAAATCTTTGTCAGAAACATAACCTGCAAATATCTTTTCCCATTCTGAGAGCTGTCTGCTTGCTTTACTTACTGTATTCTTGGCTGTGCAGAAGGTTTTTAGTTTGATCATATCCCAATAATATATTTTTTGTGTTGCTTCAGTTGCCCAGAGGTCCTCCTCATCAAATATTCTCCCAGGCTAATTTCTTCAAATGTTTCTCCTGCACTCTCTCTAAGAGTCTTTATGGTTTCATGGCTTGAGTTTAAATCTTTTATCCAGTGAGAGTCATTTTTTGTTAATGGTGAAAGGTGTGGGTCCAGTTTTAATTTTCTACAAGTCGCCAGCCAATTCACCCAGCATCATTTGTTAAACAGGGAATCTTTCCCCCAATTTATGTTTTTGATAGGCTTATCAAAGATCAAATGTTAAGACATTGTTTTGATAGGCTTATCAAAGATGAGATGTTAAGTGTCTGGTTCATCTCTTGGTTCTCTATCCTGTTCCATATATCTTTCTCTCCATTTTTGTGTCAATTCCATGCTGGTTTTTTTTTTAATTGTCTTTATAATTAAAAAATAGCTGTTTACAATATTGCAATGAATGTGCTGGTTTCATATACAATCTGAACTATTTTCATCAAACTGTTTAACATAGCCTTCCTGGCATTTTCTCAGTTATTATATGAAGACATTTATATTCTGCATTTAGTAAAGTTCACCTGTACCCTTCTAAGATGCACCGTAGGTGTGGCCCCACCAATTACCTCCCTCCACCCCAACTTCTCCCCTCCCCTCTTTACCCTGGCTCCTTTCCCCATATTCTTGTGCTATAGTTGGGTTCCATGCTATTTTGATCACTGTAGATTTATAGTATAGTCTGAAGTCTGGTAGGGTGATTTCTCCTGATTTTTTTTTTTTTATTTCTGAGTAATGTCTTGGCTATTCGAGATTTTTTCTGATTCCATATAAAGTGAAGTACTATTTTTTCCAGATCTTTAAAGTATGGCAATGCTAATAGGGATTGCATTAAATTTCTATATTGCTTTGAGTAGTATGGACATTTTAACAATGTTGATTCTTCTGAGCCATGAGCACGGTATGTTTTTCCATTTGTTAACCTCTTTAGCTGTTTCTTTTCTCAGAGTTTCATAGTTTTCTTTATAGAGATCTTTCATGTCCTTTGTTACGTAAATTCCCAAATATTTTATCTTCTTTTGGACTACTGTAAAAGGAAAAGAGTCCTTGACTGTTTTTTCCACTTGACTTTTGTTGGTATATATAAAAGCTACTGGTTTGTGAGGACTGATTTTGTATCCTGAGACACGGCTGTATTCCTTGAGCACTTCTTAGAGTTTTGAAGTTGAGTCCTTAGGGTTTTCCATGTATAAAATCATATCATCTGTGAAGAGTGAAAGTTTGATTTCCTTTGACCCTATTTGGATACCTTGATCGCCTTCTCTTGCCTGATTATAATGGCTAAGGCTTCTATTACAAGTTAAATAGCAGTGGAGACAATGGGTATCCTTGCCTTGTTCCTGATCTGAGTGGAAATGTTTTCAGTTTTACTCCATTCAAGATGGCTGTTGGTTTGCTGTAGATGGCCTCTATCAGTTTAAGAAATATCCCTTCTATACCTATTTTCTTAAGTGTTCTGATCATGAAAGGATAATGAATATTATTAAAAGTGTTTTCTGCATTAATTGAGAGAATCATGTGGTCTTTGTTTTTTATTTTGTTTATGTGATGTATTACATTTATAGATTTACATATGTTGAACCAATCTTGAGACCCTGGGATAAAACCAACTTGGTCATGGTATATAATTTGTTTGATGTGTTGCTGGATTCTGTTTGCTAGGATCTTATTAAATATTTTTGCATTTATATTTATTAAAGATATTGATCTATAATGTTATTTTCTTCTTGGGTCTTTTCCTGGTTTGGGGATCAGGGTGATATTTGTTTCATAGAATGAGTTGGGAAGTAGTCCTTCTTTTTCTATTTTTTGGAAAAGGTTATGTAATATAAGTATTAGTTTCTCTCTAAAGGTTTCGTAGAATTCTGGTGTGAAGCCATCTGATCCTGGACTTTTCTTTTTTTGGAGATTTCAAATATTTGATGCTATTTCAATATTTGATATAGGTCTATTTAGCATTTCTTTCTAGCTGAGTCTAGGAACGTGGTGTGCTTCCAGGTATTGGTTTATTTCCTTCAGATTTTCATATTTCTGACAATAGAGTTTTTTTTATAGTATTCATTAAGGATTTTTTTTTTAAAATTTCTGAGGTGTCTGTTGTTATTTCACCTTTGTCCTTTCTGATTGATGATATTAGGGATTTTACTTTTCTGTTTCTGGTTAGGTTAGCCAAAGGTTTATCAATTTTATTAATCTTTTAAAAAAACCAACTTTTTGATTTGTTGATCTATTGAATGATTCTTTTGTTTTTAATTTCATTTAATTCTGCTCTAATTTTGGTGATTTCTTTTCTTCTGTTGGGTTTTGGGTTGGAATATTCTTCCTTTTCCAATTGCTTGAGATGGCCCATTAAGTAGTTGACTTCCTCTCTGCTCTCTTGAGGAAGGCTTGCAACACTATAAATTTGCCGCTTAGGACTTCCTTTGCAGTATCCACACAGGTTCTGAAATTCATGTCTTCATTATTGTGTTGTTCCAAAAATTTGGTAATTTTCTTTTTAATCTTGTCTATGACCTAGCTATCATTCAGCATAAGATTATTTAGTTTTAATGTCTTTGTAGGAGTATGAAGATTCCTGTTGTTATTAAGTTAAACTTTTATTTGTGATGGTCTAAAAAAATACAAGGAATAATTTCTATTGTTTTAAATTTGCTGAGGTCAGACTTGTGACCTAAGATGTGATCAATTTTGGAGGAAGTTCCATGGGCTGATGAGAAGAATGTGTATTCAGTTCTGTTGGGATGCAATGTTCTGTAGATTTCTGTTAAGTCCACTTGTTCTAGTGTGAGATTTAAATCTAAAATTTCTTTGTACCCATAGGGTCCCCACAGATCCGCCCCTGGCCAGTAAATCCCTTGGCGACCTTGCAGCCTTGTACTCCAAGGGCTTTCGCAGATATGCCTTCTGCCAGGAACTCTGCCAGCAAATGGAACTCTGCAGGGCGGCCCACACCCAGACCACTCCCGGCAACTGCCTGGCCCTTCGACCGTGCTTGCCGGGCTTCCTCAGGTCCGCCATCTGCTAGACACTCTGCCAGCGACCGCTAGGCCTCTGCAGGTCTGCCCTCTGCCAGGAACCCCCCCGGCAACCACGCAGGCCTCTGCCTGGCACCCGCAGGGCCCCTGCAAGCCCACGCCTGGTGAGTAAATCCCCCGGTGACCTTGCAGTCCCATGCCCAAGCTTGCAGGGCTTCCACAGGCCTGCCTTCTGCCAGTAACTTTGACTGCAACCACCAGGCCTCTGCAGGTCCACCCTGGCCAAGGAACTCCCCCAGCGAAAACCTGGCCCTGCGCTCCGTGCTTGCCAAACTTCTGCAGGCCCACCATTTGCTACAGACTCTGCCAGCAACTGCCAAGCCTCCACAGGTCTGCCCCCAGCCAGGAACTCCCCTGGCGATTGCGTGGACCTCTGCCTGGCCCCTGCAAGGCCCCCACAGATCTGCCCCTGGTCAGGGACAGTCCCGGGGACTGCACCCGCCTCCGCCTGGCACCCAAGGGGCCTCTGCAGGCCAGCCTTCTGCCAGGGACTCTGCTGGTGACTGCCAGGCCTCTGCAGGCCTGCCCCTAGCCGGGAACTCCCCTGGCGACTGCCTGGCCCTGCATCCCACACTTGCTGGGCATCTGTAGGTCTGCTTTCTGCCAGGGACTCTACCCGTGACCACCAGGCCCCCAGCTAGGGTCACTCCCAGCAAAGGCACGGGCCTCCACCTGGCACCCACCAGGCCTCTGCAGGCCAGCCTTCTTCCAGGGACCCCACCGGTGACTGCCAGGCCTCTCTGCAGGCCCACTTCTGGCCAAAAACTTCCCAGACAACTGCACAGCCCTGTGCCCACCACTTGAAGGGCCAGACTCAACGGTGAAAAACAACCATGGGGTGCAATCAATGGAAAAACTCTGGTAATATGAATAATCAGAGTAGACCAACCCCTCCAAGTAACAATAAGGGAGACACAGCACAAGATCTCATGCATAGGCAAATGGCTGAGATGTCTGAAATCGAATTCAGAATCTGGATTGCAAATAAGATCAGAGGAATGGAGGAAAAGATGGAATTAGAATTTCAGGCAGTAATTCAAAAGATGACCCAAAAGATGTCTCAAGAATTCAACAAATTCAAAGACAAAAATGATCCAAGATTTTGACACATTGAGACAAGAAGTTGCAGCCCTTAAAGATCTGAGAAATTTGGTAGAATCCCTCAGTAACTGAATGGAACTAGCAAAAGAAAGGATTTCTGACATGGAAGACAATGCTTTTGAACGCTCTCAAACCTCCAAAGAGCAAGAGAAATGGAAGGCAAAAACAGATCACTCTCTCAGAGAGCTCTTGGATAACTTGAAGAAAACCAATATTCACCTCATAGGGACCCCCAAAAGCAATGAAGCAGCTTCACAAGACACAGAATCCCTTATTCATGAGATTATGAAAGAGAACTTTCCAGAGGTGCCAAGAGATTATGAAATTCAGATAGCAGACAGTTTCAGAACCCCAGCACGACTCAACCCGAATAAGACATCCCCCAGGCACATCATAATTAAGTTCACCAAAGTAAATATGAAGGAGAAAATTTTGAAAGCAACCAGAAGCAAGAAATCAAT